>PVJL010017868.1:5916-17366 GCA_004026885.1 Lyroderma lyra
GACTGTGGTGCAGGTTGCAGCGATTTGCACAGTGACTGTGGTGCAGGTTGCAGCGATTTGCACAGTGACTGTGGTGCAGGGCCAGACAAAGACCACAGGAACCAAACAGACAAGCCAGAACAAACCCACAGATCAGAGGAGCTGACAGGTGACACTGCAAGTCACTGGGGAGGGGGTGCACTCTAGCCATGAGGGACTGTCACACGTGACGCTGGACTAATGGATTTTCTATAAGAAGCAAAATGAAACTGGATCTAAATATCACCACGTACAAAAATCAACACCTCACACTGCACACAGAAACCTCTTGGATTTAAGAATCAGATGTGAAAAGCCAAACTTCAACAACAGTCAGAAGAAAATACAGGGAAATGCTATTATGACCTTGAGATTGGGGAAAGCAGACATAAAATACACCAACTTGAAAAAATATATATTGGTAATTCAATTCCATTAAAACTAAGGTTACTTTTTATCAAAAGTCACTATACCGTGTAAGACAAGCTACAAACGGCAAGAAATCAGTCAACCTACACAAATCTGCCCACACGCCAACAAGGAGAGGGACCACCTTTAAGAACGAGCGAACGGCATGGACCCAGGTGCCCTCTGACATGGGACAGAGCACGCTTCCCCAGCAGGCAGAGTGGCGATGATAAAGGAGGCCCCTGGACGCGGGTGGGGGCAGTATTCGAGGCCCACTCGTTCGGCAGACCCCGGCCACGTTCTGCAGCCACCTCCTCGTCAGTAATAAACTCCGTCTGCTCTCTTTGGGGTTCACTTCCCAGCTGTTTCTAAGCCGGGCTGGATAACAGGAGGAGGTGGTATTACTAGACTCGGATCCCAGCACAAAGGACTCGGCACTGGCTGCCGGGTGGTTCTGCGCCAGGATGACGTGATCTGACTTGAGCTTTTCGGAAGTTCACCCCGGCGGCTCGGTGCAGAAGCGACTGCAGGGGACGAGGATGGAAGCTGAGATCGTTAGCCGGCTTTTGCCATGACCCAGGACAGGCACGAGGGTGGTTTGGTGACAGGGGTGGACACGTAAGAAGCTATTGGACTGAATGGGGCAGGCGGGGGAGGGGGAGAAGGTGAGCCCTGCAATTAAACCCAAATGAAGAGAAACAACGGACACGAAGTGTCTTGAAAACAGAGATGCTACTCTCAATTGCTCTTCAATTTTTTTTAAATGAATGCTGACCAGGTTTTATCTGACGTTTAGAGTAGGAGGACAGAGGGCCTCTATTCTGTGGAGACATGACGAGAACGTACAGAGAGCAAACCCTTGGTTGGGACAGAACAGGGACGACCCTCTGCCCGCGTCCCAGGATCTGCTTCCTCAGGCACCAAGATCTCTCATGGGCTACGCATCACGCCAACATTTTATCCTTATAGCCAGCGGCCCCGACCCCATGCAAGTGACATTTATGTCCAAACGAAACGCGTATGAAATGTCATCCTACCCCCTGCGCAGCCCGGCAAGTTCCAATTATATAGCGTGTTTTAAGGGACGATGACAAATGCGGGGGAAATCGCCCAGTGGCCTTTGCTAGGATAACAAAATTAGAAAGCTTGGATTAAACCACAGGATGCTGACAGCATTCTGACTTGGGCGGTGACAGTTCACTTTGATCTAACAGCCCGAGGTGGCTTCTGCCGAGGCACCGTGGGGAGGAGGCTGGGCTCCCCCACGCCTATCGCAGCCTTCACGTGGCCCACGTGGTCACTGCGGAGAGGAAAATCGTGACCTGCAGCGTCCCCGTGAGGCCGACGGTGACACAGCTGGGGAGGAAGAACACTGGTCCATGAAGGGTCATGTCTGAGCGCTCTGTGGGCAAACAGCCCGGGTCTGGGTCCTGGTCTGCCACCAGGAACTGTCCCCTTGGACAAGTGTCTCTGACTCTCATGCTTCAGTTTCTCCGTTGGCTAAAGGTCAGCACTCACCCCATCTACCGGCCTCATCGTTGTGGGGATTACACGTGATGGCCCCCGTAAACGCCATGTCTTAGTCGGCCTGGGTTGCTGTAACGAATACCTCAACCTCAGCTCGGGGCCTTAGAGACAAACACTTACTCCCCTCAGTTCTGGAGGCTTGAAGTTCAAGGCCAGTTTGGTGTCTGGTGAGCGTCTGCTTTCCAGTTTAGAGATGGATGACCTCGCTGGGTCCTCACTTGGTGGAAGGGGACACCAGGAGGGAGCACGCTAGAGCCCTGTTATAAGGGGACCGATCCCTTCTACAAAACTCCGCCCTTGTGACCCACAAGGGACCGCCTCTAACACCATCACATGAAGGATGAGGTCACAACATACGAATCTGGGGGGCTGGGGAACAGAAAGGGTCTACAGCACGCCAGAACAGTGCCTGATGCAGGTATGTGTGCAACTAAGATGGGCAGGTGATACACTTAACTCAGCTCACCTGCCTCGTGCTCCACGAGGGCGACAGTACCTGACACCCAGGAGGAGCTCACCAGCCCCCATCGCTGCCCTCTGGCCACAGGCTCCTCACCAGTAAGAGGACTAGTAAATATCCACTCCCAATCTGTCACAGAGATGAAACAACATGGAAGATCTCCCATACATGCTGGTTTATAAAAATGAACTTTAAAAACTGTTCACTGAACTAAAAATGATGTCGGGGACGACGGCCCCTTGATGCCTTGATGATGTTGGAGAGCCAGCAGGGACGCTGGGAGTCCTTGTGACCTTGGGGACAGAGTTCATACGGGGAAGCCAGAATTATGCCGGCAAGTCCCACCAGCTGGGTGGCTCTAATCAAGTCATGCCGACTTGCTAGGACTCAGTTTCCTCCCTTGTGGGTGGGAAATGTCTCACGGTTGGTGTGGAAATCAAACGTCGTCACAACTACGGAGGGTGGTGTGAGAAGTCGGCACGTCACAGAGCCGACGCGGGTCTCCTCCAGGGCACAGGCTGCGGGCCGTCCTCACTCGTCGTTAGATCACCGGTGTCTGAGGATCGTTCACTGCACGCAGCGGGACCCGGGTCTCATGCCTTGCCAGGCAGCGTGGGAGAAATACATTTGTCGACCCCCTTGTGTGGCACGGAGCCCTGGCAGGGATTCTGCGTTGTGAGCGGACATGGTGCATGTCGCCCCTGGGCTGAGCGCTCTTTCCCTCTGGCCCTGACGTGGATGGTGCCCAAGGCATACCGACAGCTTACAGGCCAGGCCCGCTGTGCTGAGCACGGCCCTGTGGACACGCTGCAGCACCAGCACCAGCGACCAGGGCCCTGTGGACGTGCTGCAGCACCAGCACCAGCGACCAGGGCCCTGTGGACGTGCTGCAGCACCAGCACCAGCAACCAGGGCCCTGTGGACGTGCTGCAGCACCAGCACCAGCGACCAGGGCCCTGTGGACGTGCTGCAGCACCAGTGACCAGGGGGTCTTGCTGTCTGAAGCCTTTCGGCACTGAGGGATGTTCATGGCTGCAGCAGAGCCCGGCCGCACTGACTGGTACCACAGTGGCCTGACGGCCATGTAGAGGTTGTGTTCTTTCTGAATAAACGTGCATCGAAGGAACTGAGGGGGAAGAGAAAGAAAAGGGAATGAAAGGAGGTGTCCAGCAGAGGGACAACAAATGCAGGACAAGTACCGCATGGCCCCCTCTTTGAAGTCCAAGGGCAGACAGCAAGCACCGATCACACCTTCCCGAGGAGAGGAGACGCAGGCGTGGGCCCGTGCACGAAGCGGTGCGCTAGGCAGCCACGACCCGCCCTTCACCTTCGGCTACAAAATAAAAACCTCTTCCTCCAGGCGTGGCTCCCGGCCGGCCGGGCTGGAACGAGGCCCTGGACCCGCGACGTGCAAAGCGCTTCAGTTCTCCAGGAAGCTGGAGAAGTCGGGGGCCGAGTGCGGGCTGCGAGGGGTCTGGATAGCTGCTGTGGTGTCACTTCTGTGGGCGACGTGATCTCTGCTACGAAGACGCCACTCTGCCTTTGTCACACGACAGCAGGCCCCTGCGGTACACACACAAATGCACGTGGCCGTGTGCCAACCAAACCTCGTGTACGAAACACAGGGCGGGCCGCACTCGGCCCACAAGCGATGGTCGGCCCATGAGCCGGGGTCGGCCCACGAGCCATAGTTGGCCCACGAGCGATGGTCGGTCCATGAGCCGCAGTTGGCCCATGAGCGATGGTCGCCCCACGAGCCGCAGTTGGCCCACGAGCTGCAGTTGGCCCACGAGCGATGGTCGGCCCACGAGCCGCAGTTGGCCCACGAGCGATGGTCGGCCCACGAGCGATGGTCGGCCCTTGTGGTCCAGTAGCCAATGAGTGGATATCCAACGGGACTTCTCCGAAAGCAAGACCCCGGGGTGACGGCGCCCTTGCTGAGGTCTCCCGAGGCGAGGTGGGGCGCAGACCTGCACCCTCCATGCAGCTGTGTCCCAGGAGCGGCGATGGTACCGGGACAGGCGGGCACGCCTGCCCCCGCCCCACTCCACCCGGTCACAGACGCTGCTGGTCTCCGCCTCCCACTCACTCGCGTCTCCCCCAGATAGGAGACACGCGTGCACTTGATCAAAGCCTGACACCCCTGTGCTGAGCCTCAAAAAGCAGGACGGGCCGTGCCCTCCAGCCACCTGCCCCTCCATGCACTGAGTCCTGGGAAGCGTCTGGCCTCTGCTTCCCGCCGCCGCTCAGTTCACACCGCCTGGTGCTGGCGGCTGAAAGGCTCGGGCGTTCCCACCTGGCCGCACCTGACAATCACCTGGGGAGCTTTCAAAAGATGATGCCGGAGCCCTCATCTCAGCTCCACAGAAACCCAGGTGAGCGGGGTCCCAGCGCCCGTGATCGGGGAAGCTGCCCCAGTGATCCGGCACTCAGTGAGGTCCCAGCCACCAGGGTCTTCCTACGCCTGCAGCCACGTGTGGGTTCACGGATCCCGCGTCGAGATCGGAGCTGGAGGCGGAAGGCCCTGGCTTAACCGGAGTCCAAGCCGCACTCTCCAGACCTGATTGGGCAGCACCACGCAGTGAGGCGAGGGGCTCCTGCGGGGACAGTCACAAAGCAGCACCCGTGCATCTGGCTCGGCATCCCCGTGCCTCTGTTCTGTCACCCCCAACCCGGGCGGGGAGAAGCAGTGTGGGAGGACCCCAGCGCCGTGACACCCCCCACAAATGCGGCGGGGAGGGCTTCAGCCACTTTCAAAACAGAAGAGCTCGTTGCGGTAGATCTTGGCCAGTTCCCCAAGTGACTTTAGGTGGCTCACCAGGCACACGGAGAAAACACAGTGACGATAAAAACAGGAAGACATCTGGGACCGAGCATTTGAGTGTCACATAGAAAGCGAGGCAACAAGGACAAAAGAAGAGCAGAGAACAGCAGATCGAAAGCAGCAGGAAATGAACACACACCCCGAAGAGGGGTCGTTCCTCAATGTGACAAGAGCTCAGGGGTTGTCTCACTTAATGGCAGACACTTAAAACCGTTTTACAGGTGATGCAACTGAGTCTCCACAGACTGGCCCGAGGGCCGCAGCCAGTGACCCGAGACACAGCTCCAGGCCTCCCTGTCCGGGGCGTCCCTCTTCCGACAGCAGCACGCCGCCTCCCAATCAGCAGGGACAGGGTGACACCGCCAGACGCACGATTTCCTTAGGAAAAGGAGGGAACATTCCAGTTCCTCGGGAAAAGCCAATGTGGTCCCCACGCAGTCACTTCAGAACAAAAGCCTCACTCAGGTGGTGTTGGAGGAGGCTTCGTGGACGTTCTGCGGTGCCACCGGAGCTCACCAGGTACACGGGTGGGAGAAAATGCGGAAGACGGCGCCGTGCACGCAGAGGCCTGGACAGCCAGCGGCCTGGGAGCTCCTGGGGTGGGAGGCTCCAAGGGGTCGCGCTCCAGGGTGGTGCAACAGGAGGCGAACGGATTCATGGCGAAGCTCCGGGACACGCAACCCCCAAGGGGGTGTAGGCAGTGCCGGACTTAAGACAGCGGAATAAGTGCTCATGACGGTGGGCTCCGGGCATTGGTCACACGCAGTAATTCAGAAATAAACACAACGAAGCGTTGGAGGAGCCGATCTATAGTGTAAGCAAGACGGGGGACACCGGTAGGTCTGCCCGTATTCAGTACAAGATCACGCAGCAACCCGGCTATGCTAATGCATGCAGGAGAACAGGCCCCACGCGACGGCCTTCTGCTCTCTGCGCGGCGTGGATGTACCCACCTCGCTGGGCTGCTTCTGTACAAATAACCGCCTCGCGCCCTTCGTGAAAATGACACTCACTGCGTGCCCTGACGTGAGCTGCCTTGCGACCGAAAAGGGCAGCCTGCGCCACCAACGTGAATGGTAACGTCCCACACACGATCGCCGTGAGCGCCAAGACTGCTGAGAGATTAACATCCGGACGCAGAACCTGGGCCTGGCTCGTGGCTCATCAGGAATCTCATGACCCCGGGACCGACCTCAAGGGTGCGGACACAGTGGACACTGTGGGAGCAGTGCAGGCTGATTTTCCCCTCCACGGCACCTCACCCAAAAGTGCACAATTAGAAGGGAAAGACGGGATTAGCCCCCCTGCACCAACGCCACGCACGGCAGGAATTTTAAAGCAGCCCGACGCCGGGACCTGCTGTTGTGTCTCCCACACAACCCGCGCCTCCCAAAGGCACACTGAGGACGCGGCGTGTGCACCTGCAGGCCCAGCTCCTGCACCATCGCCCACCTGGCCCCTCTGCCCAGTGCGTCCTGCTTCCTGTTACCCTGCTTCCCCTCCGGGATGAGTATGGCCTGGTCCCCCCGAGGCTCATCCGGATGCCATGGGGACCACGTGACGGAGTGTATCGGGGAGCGAGTTGTGTGGGGTCCCCTTCTACCCCTCACTCCTCCCAAAGCCATCGCAGAGATGCCTAATGGGTTTCTTCCATTTGTTCAAGCCTCAACTCCCATCTTGATTCAGAAAGCCTTTAGGGAACGAACAGCTGAGAAGGGTCTGGAAAACAAAGATCTGTCTGTAGACGTCGTTTTGTGTCCGTCAGGTTAGCTGGTGAGAAGTGGTGAAAGAGGCATCGGGAGAGACTGCCTGTCCAGTGCTCACATTCTGAAGTCCAATTTCACTGTCTATTTAAAAAAAAACAAAAAACACAAAACCTTTGGGCCCTGCGAGGTGACCACCAGGGAGGCAAAGTTCTGTCATCATCCTAACAACCGGCTGTGAGATTCAGGTCTGCTGGGCGCCAGCCCGCGCTGCACACCGATGCTGGGGCGGGCGCGCCCGGACGACGTGGGCGAGCACACGGCACGCAATCCGAAGAGGGACGGCCCTGAATGTCCACGTGGCCATCCCTGTCATCGCCACTGGCTGCAGAACCGACAGCACGTGTCCTACCGTGAAACCTAACAAGGTGGGATTTATTCCGGGGAGGGTGACGGCTGGGAATAAATTGAATCATGTAATTGAGCGTTCTCCGAGATCGAGGCAAACAAACCCTGGGGCATCATGAAGCTTCTTCAAGAGACATCGGACAAAATCCAAAATCCACCCCAAAGATAAAAACACTTAGAAAACCAAGAAGGAGAAGGCAACATCCCTAAGGTCATCAGTGCAACCAGCCCGGGGAGCCGGTTAAGAGGTGAAACTATTAGAAAAGCAGAATACATTTACTCTGAACTTACTCATGGCTTCTATCAGTAGTTCCGGAATGGCCACGGCCAGCAGGAAACATGGTGTGGGGAAAGGGGACGGTCAGGAGGCTCGACCTTGACCTTCCAGGGCCCTGCGGACGCCACTTCTGTGTGTTAAGACGTGCATGGGGTCTCGCTGGGGAGCAGCGGCAGGGAGTGGCCCGCGAGGTCCCTCATGACGGGTTTCCTCAGCCAACATCACTGTTTCAGACTCAAGGCCTTGCAGATCGCCACTCCGCCCTTGGTGAGCGATGCGGCCCTTACACCGATGCTGTCACTCGCCGTCACCTCTCCAACTGCTGTCACAACAGAAGCGCAAGTGGCCATTTATCAGAGAAGCACACCTCCTGGAGAGCAGACACATTCCACATTCTGCTTTCTATGCCTGATTCTTGACTTCCTGAGGCATCGCGAGGCCCCTGGTGGGCTGGGGGAGGCATGTAGCCCTGCGGGCGCATCCTCAGGGCTCCTCTCCTGTCCCCTGGAGGGTCTGTCACTGGTGGGACCAGCCTCCCACCGCTGATCGTACAGCTTCGGAAATGGGCACATGGCCCAAGCCCGGTCAGTCACGCCAGCCTGGAACCCTCAGCTGGTCAGCCAATGGTCAGCATGAGCCATGGCTCCAAAAAGAAAGCTAACACAGGGGACAGCAGGGGACAGACAGATACCAAGTCGGCCAGAATTCTGCTTTTTCGTTATAAAACTCAAGAGATTCCCTTTCGTGCTGGAGCCAGTTTAAGCTTCTGTCCCCTACACCTAAATAAATCCTGATAACACACTGTATGCGAAGTCCTTGCTACTGCCTGATGAACTGTCCCTTAGAGCTTGAGGGGTCCTTCTCTATCTGTCCTCCACCCATCATCACATATATGCACGCACGCACATACAACCTCGTGCAGCGAAGAGCGGTTCCTGTGCAGAACACATACTTTCATACCTTTCCTCCCAGTGAACGCTCGAAGCACTCCTAGCAGTAAACGGGATTATCATCTCCTTCAACAGGTAAAACACCGAGGCCAGAGTTTGAGAGGCGACTCCAAAATCGAGCCGCAGCTCCGCTCCTTTCTTGCTTACGATGGGGAGACAATGCCCTTGGAGGCCACCGTCCACAGGGTTTTCTTACTTACCCAGCGCGGCCACGGAATTAAGGGGCGTCTGTCCTTAACCTGTTGGCGTCTTGGCGACCGTGAACAGAGCGTCAGGACAATGGTGCCTAAGAAGGGATCGCGCTGACTTCGCCCCCGTCCGTGAGCCCACATCCCAGGTAGGCTGACCAGATGTCCTGTTTTAAACAGGACAGAAAACAATGGTCCTGTCCCATTTCAAACGGTACATAGGGTCAGCCTACCGACACCTTGAATGTAGCGCAGTGAGACTAGGCTGACCCTATTACCGTTTGAAACAGAACAGGACCGTTGCTTTCTGTCCCAGCCCAGGTGTGCATCCAGTCCCCCTGGACCACCCTGAGGCACCTTCCCTGGAAAAGTGTGAGCTCAGAGATCCCCGACTCAGTACTGTTTACTGATAACTAGAAACAGCTCTACCTGACCTGCACGCCAGGACGAAGGCGCGCGATCTCACCGAGCTCCCCAAGGGGAGCGTTACGTAGCCCCTGCAAAGGCTTTACGACAAGTCCGCAGTCCTGAGGTGATGCTCCTACAAGACTAGTCACTGAAGAAGCAGAACACAAAACGCTTTGCGTGTGGTTTCCTGTCAGCGACACGCACCGATCTGAGCAAAGCAGTACAAGAAAAATCACCCACCAAGAGGCAATCTGGGCACGGTGGGGTCCTGGACCATGCGTAGGTGTCTCATGTTCTGAATTTTGCAATGAACGTACGGTGCTTTTCTCTTTGGAAATTAAAACAAATTCCCCGTAGAGCAATCAAAATGCGAAGGGGTTGACTTTCCCCAAACAACTGCAGCGTTTGAGTCGGCGCCAGAGACACAAAGATCTCGCCCTCGTTACTCAGACGCTAGTGCGCAACAGAGTTCGGCTTTTCCCCACGGGAACGTCCACGCCCACGGCATCTCCCAGGCACCCCCGGCTTCCTCCATCGGGACAATCACTGTCCCTCCTTGTCCTGTCACCCAGTGTTCAGGGTGCTTCTGTGACGAGCAATCAAAATAATCGGTGGTGTTAGGAATGCGGGCTGGACTAGCCTGTTCCACCAGGGGTCGCCTTGGACGTTCTGAAGATGCATGTCAGCCCAGTGAGATGCAGAAGGACACAGAATGCACGTCCTACGACAGCCTGTCCTCTCCCCCTTCAACAAAGCCCAGCTCGGGACACAGTTAGTGCCTCCGACGTGTCTGAGACGCCGTCGGACTCCCAGAAACAACGAACCAAGAAACAGCCTTTGCTTTTGAGGCTCCTGACCGACATGCTCCTAAGCTGGACGAGAGGCACGCACTGGGCAGGTTCAGAGGAAGCCGGGGACCAGGGCAGCTGGAGGTTTCAGCAAGAGCAGACGTCACGTGCCAAGGCACAGGAGCAGGGAGCCACCAGCAGGGTGGCATTTCTTGGATGCAGATTTAAAGCAGACATAATAACCAGGGATGGGATGGAGGGAACGTTCCAGAACATGGATCCCGGTGGGGCTTGGGGGCTGGATTCAGGACTTGGAATTTAGCATGTCCACGCTGGGCAGCCATCCTGAGTCCTCCTTCCCATCAACACCAGGGTGTCATGTTCTAGAAAGTTACACTCCATTCCACATGTGTGTTCTCAGCCCGACAAAAACCCTCGTCTAGGTCCATTTTCAACTCTGATTCATCCGGTCAGAGAACAGAATTAAAATTAAGCACACGATTCCCCCAGAAAATGTACTCTGCAAAATAACCAAAAGGAACGTTTGGACCCAGAAGATCTCGCTCCTTTCCCACACCTTTACAGCAGCAGGCCCCTCCCCGCCGCCCGGCACCCGGCGCCACCTGGCACCCGGCGCCGCCCCGCGTGGGTCACTCACCACAGGTTGACCAGGAACGGGTGCTCCAGCCCCTGCATGATCTGGAGCTCCCGGAACACGTTGCGGACCTCATCGCGCTCGACGCACTTCTGCTTGTTCATGTACTTCATGGCGTACATCTTCTTCGTGTCTCGCTTCTGCACGATGCACACCTGAGCGACAGCCAGAGGGGAGAGCGTTCAGGTCAGCACCGAAAGGGACACGGTCACCCGCGGGCACTTGGGATCCAGGTTCACGCCAGATGGGGGGCGGTGGGCCAGCCTCAGCCGCCCTCCGAAGCCAGTGTCAAACACCTGGGCAAGCTGTCATCACCTTGACAAGCTTATGTGTGTATGGTGCCGCCAACGTAAGCACACGGTTGCAAGTTCACGAACTTAAGGGTCAGGTTTTGGGGACAATGACAACTCTGATGGCCATTCCAGAAAAAGAGTTCCAAAACTGCTTTGAAGGGTCGACTAGGCACTGGTGTCGGTGCACAGCTTCCCAAGGGCAGTACTTTGAAGGTGACCGTAGTGATACTCAGCAGTGAGGCACATTTTCTAGGATGAGTTCACGAATTTAATTGTCGAACCTTGTATATATACACACAGACATACACCATACACAGAAACGTATCACCCATATATACACACACAGGCACAGATATACACTATGTACAAACAGCACATGTGCCACCCATGTGTATACATACACACGCACACACACACACACACCATACGCACTTGTACACATGCACGTACCCCAGCCATATATACACAATACACACACACACACACACACACGCACGCACATACACATATGCACGCACATACACATCACACACACACACACAC
>PVJL010017869.1:0-17262 GCA_004026885.1 Lyroderma lyra
TGTGTGTGTGTGTGTATGTGTGTGTGTGTGTGTGTGTGTGTGTGACATCAGCAAGCCATTACCACGGAGTGAATTATTATAGACATCTATGTAAGGACAGCCTACAAAGGTACTCTGTGCAGACCATGATTCCAGGCCATTTGAACGTCTCTGGGCACCTCTGATATGTCACTGTCTGACTTAGATTTCACTGCCCGCTCACATGTCACCTCTAATGACAGCACTGTGCAGGGTTTGGTGTCCTTGGTTGGGTCACTGTCTGCCTATTCTAGACAGGGCGGGGAGTCCCTAGTTTGTCAGGCTTTCAGCTCAATTTCAGTTACTGCCCAGGGTACCACAGTGCTGGTTACTGACGGGCAGGCGCACAGAAACTTCTTGCAGTGTGGGGGTTTGGACGCACCCTTTGGAGCGGGACCTCTGGGGTCCAAGTATGAAAATATCCATTTCCAAGTTGCAAACGGAGACTGAAATGTCAAAGGGCAGTGGTAAGAAACCAGTAGCCTTCGTGAGGTGGAGAGTCCACTTCTGGCTAGTGTGAGTGAGTAGGGGACTGATTTTTAGGCTGACCAGTTGTCTCATTTGAAATGGGACGGAAGACAACGGTCCTGCCCTGTTTCAAACGGGTCGTCTGGTCAGCCTGCCGGTAATTTTAGACCCACGGTGCCCGTCTCTATCAGTGCTTCCCTTTGGTCCCTACTGTGAGCTGTCTCCTTCCTCCTTAGTAGCTCCTTCTCTCGGTCTTTTTCGTATATATTTTCCCTATATTTTTCCCATACGTAATTTTGCTGTCTCTCTCTTTTTTCCTCCTTTCTGTTTTTCACCCTTTCTCTGTTTTTTTCCTTCCTTATCATGCTCCCTCCTCATTTCAACAATGTCATGAAAATATTTTGAAGGATGACCTTGCATTCATTAAATCAGTTACTTTTCATTCAACACTTAAAAGCCTGCCAATACGTTTGTGTCTCCTGCTGGCCCCTTTGGCAAATGACTAAAGTTGGTCGATGGCACACGATAAGACGAAACTCTCCTCCTTTCTGCTCTGGGGGCCGAGGAGGACGCCCCCCGCCACCAGCATGGGACCCGCAGAGCCGTGGACAGCAGTGGGACCCCGATGGCGAAAGGCCAAGACTCTCTCTCTGGTTCTCGCGGAGCCCAGAGATGCTCTAGGAGCCCGATGGTGTTTGCTTGGCCGTTTGGGAAGCGAAGTGCTTACTGGCACTGGAAGACCATTCCGTGCATCGTGTCCTGGGCATTCACGGTTCTGTTCACGTCCCTTTCCTCCGGTGGCCATGGGTTTGATGTCCCCATCAAATTTATTGTGGGTAATAATATGTTAATCCTCTGCTGAGACGACTGGGAGAATCCCCCTACCTATAATTACATATTTATTTCCTGGTGGATTTCCTACGTAGCAGAAATGTGTGGTTGTAGAAAACATGATTCATGAGTTTAACTTTGATGAAGTATTTATTAGTATTCTCTGCATGGTTACCTTTCGCAGTGGGTGCCCAGAAGAGTTACAGCTTGTTTAATGCATGTTGGAACGTTCTTCATCTGTGTAAGGATCAGTGAACTGGAATGTTGGGTACGATCCAAGGCCTGTTCTCCAATTTTAAATTTCCTCGTGCATTGAACACAGCTATGCGATCTTTTTCACAAAGACACAGCGACGTTAAAGGAGTGACTGCACCTTTCCATCTACCTGAGGGTTCGCAATTCAGTTCTGACAGAACTCTTTTAGCCAATAGATCCACAGGCCGAAGTCGTTACAATGACCGCGGAGGCAAACCCGAGACGCAGCCCACCAGCCAGCAGCCCAGTGAGGGGCTCTTACGGAAATGCGCTTGCACCACGGAGGCGGAGCCCCTAGGGCCCCTGACAGCAGGTGTCTGACGGTGCTCTTAATGTCCCACGATTCCCTTGGGTGACTTACGGAACTACTGCTCTCCAGAAGGTCAGCTGCTAATGAGGGCCTCATCTTAAAACCCGTTAGCATCCTAACTGACGGGTGACACTGCCCAGCTTCATTTGCACATACACTCACGACGCATTGTTGGCAGCGACGCCAGGTTCCACGCTGCCGCTCTTTCTGGCATTCACGGAATCTGTGGGCTTTAATGCTGGTGACTTTGGCTTAGAGATGAGAACTATACCTGCTAACGGGCTGTGGACCGCAAACCTGCTCCGAACCCGGATCATTACCAGCCGTTTGCCCGCGAGCACCCCACAGCCCCACTCCACGCTCGGACAACACAGGCTCATCAGCTCGGCGATGACACCGGGCACCTCACTACGCATCTCATTCGGGTCCGAGGACAGCACGTCCTGTGACTTTCAGACCCTTTTCCTCACAGAGGGCCAGCCTGGGGTTCCCCGAAGCAAGTGGAAAGTCCTTTGAACACCTTTCAGCCTGCAAGCCCCAAGACAGAAAGAGGTGGGGGGCAGCGAGAGGGCAGGGGAGCCACAGAGAGAGGAAGGAGGCGGGGAGCACGGGCGGTGCTGGGTGCTGCTTCCCGCTTCCGCTGAGCCAGCGCTGACATGGGGACATGAGCATACGCTCAAGGTAGACAAAATCAGGCAGGGGATTTGGGTCAGAAATGCAAAGTGAAGAACATTTCCACATGACCTTTTCTTGGGCTGGAGGGTGGATCTTTGGGGGTTAGCATTCATGGACTGTGCTCCAAAAGAACACTAATCTTCCAAGAGTTGCATGATGTGAGGGCCCGTAGAAGGAGGCCGGGGCCCTGTTAAATGTGGGCGGGGTTAATGGGCCAAATTTAATTAGTTATTTGTGGCCCTAATGATAACGGAAGAGCATTTGCGAGCTCCCCTCGTAACTGTGGATATGACCCCGATCACCAGGAACGAAGGGGAATAACACCGCCGCCATCCGCTTATTGCATATCTTCGTGGTCTTTAATGTTTAAACCTCTACGCACAGAACTGCATTTCTCATTGTGCCAAGGGTTTGATTTTAATTGATTTTTCTTCTTAAAGCTGTGTATCCTGTTCATTTCGCTTAAGAGCTTACAGCCTAATACCACCGATCTGTTATTCCACCCCCAAATCATTACAAGCTCTTTGCACCCCAGGCACCCCACGATTTCGCAGTTCTGTCTGCCGTTTCTGAGCTGCACCTGCTTGAACAGCCCATTGCTCCTTCCCTTGCGATGACCCCGCCTATGCAACCTCCACACCTGGAACTTCAGCTGACTCGGACTACGCCTCCTCAAAGTCAAGTGTGAAATCATCGTGGGGGTTGATCCCCCCATGGCAGTGCTACCAAAAAATCCATTTTGACTTTTTAGCTTCACACTTTCAAGAGCAATTTCAGCATCGGACCCCAAGCAAGATAGATTTTCAACAACGTGCAATAAACGTCAACGCAGCAATGCAACACGCGTCACAGAGACCTTGGCGACCGCAGGAGCGAAAGAGCAAGGCCATCGGATAATCACAAGGGGACGTGGTTTTTGCAAGGTTCTGTGGGTTTTCCATTCAAAACCAAAAATCAAGAATAAATTTCCAGTTACTTACTCATGGATTCTGTCAACTTGGCCATTGTTGTGGTTTCTTCTTTGTGCTTTTTCCTGGAGGTGAGAAAAAAAGACGACTTATGAGCAAGGCATGTCCTAGCTGTGGAGAGCTGCTCTTACAGCTCTGTCTCTCCCCCGTCTGCCTCCGAGTTTGGGCACCAGTGATGAAACAGGTTGACCAGACGTCCCGTTTGAATTGGGACAGAAAGCAACCGTACTGTCCCATTTCAAAGGGTACCTGCGGTCAGCCTACTGACACCTTGACTTTGGCCCAGTGAGGCCAGGCTGACCATACGTACTGTTTGAAACGGGACAGGACCATTGCCTCCTGCTCCGATGAAAACAGGACGTCTCATCAGCCTACAGATGAATTTAATGGCTCATCTTAGAGTTATAGTGTCCGTTAGTCACCGAAAAGAGATTTTTTTTTAGGACATCAACAAAGCTTGCCACGGCCCTTGGCAATAAGCGTCTGATCTTGGATATATATACTTGGTGACGCACGAGCATTTTCTAGAACCTCCTTGACACCGGAGTTCTGACATCCACATGCCAATCTTCTGCTCTCTTATTTTCTCCTGTGGAAGCTTTGCTGGTATTTTTGGAGCTGGTATTTTTGTAGTCATTTGGTTTCTTTTTGTTTCCCTGAAAGCTAAATAGGGTTTCTACATTTTTCTTTGTCTTACTTTTTTGACTTCCTGGACACTTTACAAAGTCATCAGTTTTGATGACATTATAACCTGATCGATTTGGGGGAGAAAACATCTTGGTTCAACTGGAATATAGGTGATAGCCCATTGAGTCTGAGCCGGAAGGATACACACAGAAATGGAATTTGTCCTAATTAAAAGATTACTTTGGGGGTGTTGAGAATATCAGTCACCTCTACTGAAAAGTTTTTTTCAATTTCCTCAGTTTCCTTTAATATCCTTGGGTTCCTGACATGTATAGACCCTGAAACATTGGCCACTATTATTTTACTTTTTGAAGCCTTGCTTTTTCTGATTATGAAACTAATACATGCTTATTATTTAAAAACTCAGAAAATATCGAAAAATTATAAATCTGAAAATATAGGGCTCTCATCGTACCACCTGGAGAGTACTATTGTATTTTAGCGAACACCTTTCTGTTGTGAATGCATCCAGATAAGGAAATGTGACCCCAATGCCATAAATATTAATGTCTGTACGCAACATACAATGTGGGAAGTTGGTCTTTCACTTAATACCATATCCTCCATCTTTGTGTGTCAATAAAGTTAGAATGCATCATCAGTTTTTAACGACTGCTTAGCATTTATCATGGGTCGGGCCATGTTTGCCTTGACCAGATCCCATCGAATTTGGTTACAATTTGCCCCTGCTTTGTAGAGCACTGTGATGAGCATGCTTGAAGTCCCAGCTTTGCGTACGTGTCCTTTTAACTAGGATAATTTGGGTCAGGGACGGCTTGGCCAAAAAGTAAGACGGTTCAGAGTTTTGGACAATTGTCCCCCATGAAGGTTGCATCTGACAGTGTATGAAAGTCCTTACGGCCTCGCCAACCTGCCGGTGGCGTTAGCACATTCCCGCCCCACTCCCCGTCTTTGCCAAACCGACGGGCAAAAGAGTGGCACCTTGTTATCCTGCGCTGTCATTTTTTCCCGCTGACCTTTTTATTCAGTGGATGATCAGAGCACGCATCCCCATGCGATGGGCATGTCACGGACCCTCGGTTTCCTGTCGCAGGGCTCCCTCGGCTCTGCATTAACCATTTTAGTGCTTAGAAGCCAAAGGTGGGGTTTCTGTTTCCCCGCGGGCAGAGTGAGGCCCTGAGCCCACCCAGGGGGCCTGCCGAGCCCTGAGTTGGTGGGTCATAGACTCGGGCAGGTCGCCAAGTCATTGTTTGTCCTTCAAGTGCCACAGTTCCCAAACGAGAAGCACCTGCAGGGGTGGCAGGTGACAGCCCTCTACGCCCGATTTTTCACATCCCCGTGTTCACAGCAGTGAAATCGGGGCACCGCCTCCCCTCAGACTAGTCATTGCCCTTGGGACGGAAGGAGCTAAGAGACCGTAACCCACCGTCCTGCCCGCGCTGTTAGTCCGCCACGAGGTTTATAGTGAGATGCAGACAAATAGCCTGGCTGTTGGGGACACTGAGCATCGTGTAGCAGAGACAGATGAGACAGGCAGAGGGCAACCTGTCACAGCAACATGGGTCCCAGGAGCACGCACGGAGGCTGCTTCCGAGACAGGTTGACCCAGTGGTTGGAGAACTCAGTGAAGTTCGTCCTGACCTGTAGGAACCTGGTTCTGTCATTGATTCTCCACTTCACGTCTTAGGCCAGTCCACTCTGGGTTCGGCCCTGCTGGTTACTGGATCTTTCCTGGGTCCTGGTCTGTGACTTGCTCCCCCTTCATTGTCGGGCTCTGGGCCGGTCAGTCCTCACCCTGGGTCACCGACCTCTTCAGCTTGGCCCCCCTCTCTTGACCCCAGTGCTGAGACTCCCCAAAGCGCAGGCCCCCAGGTTCCGGGCATTACGTCTCCTTACAAAGCCCTGTCATGTGACACTCCTTTATCTCTTGGGACCAAGGACCCTGCCACCTTTTCCACCCCAGTCTTGTCGCCAGGTGGTCCTTGCAGCTACTCTGATTCAGATGTGCTGTACTTCCTAGCCCTGCAGAAATCAAATACCACTTGTATCAGCCCTTTTCTTTTCCCTGGGGTTAAACGGAAACTTCTGACATCGATGGGGCAGGGGCCCTTAAAAATCCTAAATCTATATCATAGATTTAGTTGGACTCATCTATATCATAACTTACGGAGGAAATCGTGACATACGTTCTGTGTAAGTACCTTTGTCCTTCTAGGGGTGTCTTTAAACTCCTTCTGTCCTTCCCTCACTATCAGAAAGCTGAGGTTTGCAGGGCACGTGTCCCCCATCTCCATCCCAAGCAAATTCTCCTTTTTCTAAAGGGTCTCCTCCAAAGGAAACTTGCTGGTTATAGAATTTACAACACTGGGAAGAGACCTCGAATGGCAGCGATGAAACCTGGGAGAAGTTCTTAAGAGATCGTCAAGTCCCATAGTGATGCACAAAACTGATGCTTAGGCCACGGGAGTAATTGACCCCAGGCTGGTCTCTTCCCGTCAGCAGCCCCTGCTGCCCCAGGGACCTCAAGGCTTCCTGCGCGTGAACATACTGAGACATCTGTGTTCACTGGTCAAGCAGCCTCACTCTCGACACGATCCCTAATTTCTCCCAGTGGCTGATGACTTCTGAGTTTCCTCATCCAGCTCTGAGCACCCCACTGAACCCCGCTTCCACTGGGTGCTCCATCCGGGTGCTCGATGGGTGTTCCAAACCAGCGTGGGGGAAGCTACTCTCTATTCCCCAAGACTTTCCACCAGCACCCCCTTCCCTGGCCCCCCACACCTGGGCTTCTCCTTCCAGTCTCTGACTTGGTTTATGGCATCACCACTCACACTGCGCCTAAGGTAGAAATGTGGAAACCCCCACCTCTTCTTTATACCTCCAAAGGAAACTTGCTGGTTATAGAATTTACAACACTGCGAAGAGACCTCGGATGGCAGCCTGACACTTCATGTCTTAAACCTGACCTTTCTGAGCTGCTGCCTCCTAAAGGGACTGTGGATGTTGCTTCTAGCTGCCTCCATCTTACCTGCAACTCTGAGGGTTTATCTTGGCACAACCCCTGAAATCCATCCAAAATGCAAACTGGACCCAGATACCCTGTGCTTGAAATCTTTGAGTCTTTCTCTAACAAATAAGGATGCAACCCTTGTCTCGCAGCCAGGGCTGGCCGTCGGCTGATTCTGCCTACACTCGCACTCTCGTTGGAGGTACCCTCTGGCCCTGGCAATCACTGTTCCTTCTGCCTCGACACGTCAATTGACATTCCCTCCTTGTGCCCCCCAAATCCATCCCTAAGAACTCCACTGGACACCACTGTTCTTCCTGACCATCTTTCTGGCTTTTATTTCTAAAGATATTGATGCTCTGTTTTGTCCTTCTATCACGTTGCATCATTTGTCATGGAGATAAGGGACTCCAGGACCTTTGGAGAAGCCAAGTCTTGCCTCCTGATAGCCTCATTGGAGGCTCCCATCAGCACAACCATCATGGCTGGGGGTGGGGTGGGGGGTGCAGTACACGGTAGACTAGAAGTCTCTGCCCCTGGAAGGCTGCCTGTCCTTCAGGATACTGCTCATTGTGAGTGTCAACAGCTGGTGACCACATGCCCCAACCCCCCACTTCCAACCTCCTCCACCAGATACAAGGTTCCAGAACTATGGCATGCCTCTCGGAAGAGCTGGGTTCTTTTGCTCTAGGGGGTACTCCATTTACAATTGTGTCGCCACCCATTTAATGGAAAAACCGGAACATTTAAAATTTGGGGGAACTATGATGATGTGTTTGAGCAAAACAGGCCCACAGAGGCTGAAACCAAAATCCTAAGGGCCTTGTTGAAACCACATCAAACTCCTTAGGTATTGACCCTCAGGGGCGGTGGGTATTTAATTTTGTTTTTGTCTGGCTGTAGTCTCTCTCCCACACCTGGAAGTATAAACAAAAGCTCAGCGATTTGTTTGCTCTTTCTGTGTGTGTGTGTGTGTGTGTGTGTGTGTGTGTGTGTGTGTGATCTACACCCACACTTCTATTTCAGCTAAGGGGAGTGTGGCTTTTCCTGGAACCTTGCCAGATATAACTTCTCTCCGACTGTCTGAAAAGATAGGGGGGTTTTTAATGAGGGCAATTATAGCAGAGTCTGATTGTAGCTCAGCACTAAGACTAATACACTGAGAGAGAGAGAGAGAGAGAGAGAGAGAGGGAGAGAGCGCCTCACGAACCCCAAGCTTGCAGAGCAGGTGCAGGAGCTGCCTCCAGGCTGGGCTCCCTTACAAACAGGGCAGAACTGGGGGACCCCCGTGAGGTCTGGATGCTTGGCAGTGCCGACGTCTTACCTTCTGCTCTCCAGAAGTAGTCCCTTAAGGATAAAGGGAAACTCATCAAAGCTGATGCATTTCAAACCAGGCGTATTTGCATCTCGGGTATTTTTATCTCTCTAAAATGTGGGCTTATATTCATCAGAAAACTGTGATTTTTTTTCCAAGTTACGACCATTTAAAGAAACATTTATGTAAAGTGGGAAATCATAATGCTATTTTATGACCTGGTATCCTCAATTGGACCTCACCTCCAGGTTAAAACAGGGACCCTCAAATCTGTCACCTTGTTCTTGGAGTTCTCTACACATGTGCCAGCTGTGGCCTGCTCCCCTTCCTGACATGATAGCCTAGCAGGTCACCTGAGGACTGATTTAAAAGGAAAGTGCCACCCTCTCAGATAGCCAATCAAATAAGCGTTCTTAGAATATGGTACCGTATGTATTGCCTTGTGTTGCAGCAGGCATGAGGATTTAAGATGCACGAATTAGCTTTTTTGCTTAAAGACCTTCTAATGGAAATAACTGGTTAGTGCACAAGTGTGGTTTGGGACAATCCTTTAAAATTGTTTCAGGGATGGGGTCATAGTTCAAGGGAACAAACAAACAAGCCCAAATTCCTTTTGTTTTTATTTAGATGGAGTTGTTTCTTTAATTTAATCAGAGGGAAGTATGGGGGTAGTGGTAGAGGTGAAGTGGGGGTGATGATAGGACAGACTGACAGAATGACTAGCAGCTGGTCACTTACTTGTACGTAGAAGGAATGCTTAGAAAGCAATCGCCTGACCTGGCGCTCAAGGAGTCACTCAAGTCCAGTGGTGAGATCGGCGTGCTCACTACAGTGCCTTATGTTTGTCTAACAATCCCGCATTGTTTCAGCGAGCCCTGTGCCACATGGCACTGTGGCCGGCTCTTGGTTACCCAGAGAAAGCAATTGCTTCACGCCCGAGACGTTCGTGCCTTTTAACTTCTGCTGACAGTGCCCGTGGGAGCCAGCTTCCTCTCCCAGGGCTGTGCCGTGTCACGTGAGGCAACTTGTCAGGTTCTCCCTCAAGACCTGGCTGGGGTGAGGAGCCAAGGGACTCACTCATCGGTTCATTCATGGCTGAGCCTGGTGAGGCTCTGATAATGCGTAGCCTTTATCGGGTTAGTGTTATTGGCAGGTGATTAACCTCACGGGGAAAGGTAAGAGTGGGCTGCCCCGTATTGCATAAGCCACATGGAAAGGCCCTCATTAGATGGGGGACCCCGTGGGACACGATGACAGTATCTCCCCATGCCAGGCCACTCTTGGGGTCCGTCAACATCCAGGGAAGTGGTGGGGTGCTTGTTCTTAACACAGAACACCATCCCTGCTAAATGGGGTCACAGGGGAGCCAAAGGGGCAACGGGGCACCCCAGTCAATGCAGTCACCCAGGAGGCCAGCCTGTTATGTATGCATGCAGCAAGGGTGTGGGGACAGGGAGATGCCATGCTTCAACCTCTCCTCAGTGTCAATCGTTACAAAAGATACTAAGTTGGAGGAATATTTTTAAAAAATGGTATTTTGCAAAATTCAGTTTCATAACCAAATGTGACATTTACTGGGCTGGAGACTGAGGAACATTTATTGATAGAAATCATAGCATTTTCCTGTGCTTCCTGCCACGTGTTTTCAGCTTGAACTTCTGTTTGGGAAGAGGAAGGAGGGAGAAGGGTCCCTCTTCCTTAGGTACCGGCCCCTGATTCTCCGCGACACAGCTCTCCAAGAAGAACGGAAAACATGGAGGCGCCTTTCGAATCTCCTTTCCCTGTTGTTCTTCTGTCCCTTCTCCCTCTTGATTTATAATTAATTTCCTGATCGCAGCTTTGGGAAGATGGAACAGATGTGCTTTTTCCTATGTCTCTCCCTACGTACAACTAAAACACCCTGGACGTGAGGTATAAAACCAGCATGCAGAGTGGAGGGAAGGCAGACCGGCCCGAGACACTGGGGCCCGCGGAACAGCATGGTGCTGAATTCCCTATGTATTTTTTTCCTAAATCTCAGGCAGGATACTGGAGAAGCTGGCATCCTGGGAATCACCGTGGGTAAAGACAAAAATGCCCCAAGAAAAGTGTGTCCTCTCTAGCCGCTAGCCAGGAAAGAGGTAGCCTGGACAGACAACTTTTGTAGACCAGACCCACTCTACTCCAATGGAACACCACAGAAAAAATCTGCAACCCTACCCCAAGACCAGAAAATAAATGGGGAGCCTAGGCTCCCACCCTCATCAGGCTATAATGAAGCACCCCAAAACTCCCGCCAGGGGGTGTCAGGGAAGGTAGGGTTGGGAGGCCAGATTTCCAGCCTTGCTGAGGGGTGATGAGCCTCCCTCACTGAGGCCACATGGACTTCTCTCCAGATTCTGCAAGGATGAGGCAGCCCTCTGCCTCCCCACGTCATTCCCCCAAAGTACAGCGGGGACCACATGGGAGGCATTAACGAGGTGCCTGCCAGGGTCGTATCTCTGGGGGCTCAGTGGGGAGCCAGAACTGTCATTCCCACCCAGCAGTAACAAGGCTGTCAATGTCCCCATGCTGGTCTCCGTAGAGACTGACACCACAGTGGGCAGCCATGCGACAGAGAGGTGTCAGAGAAGGCCTGCTGTGATACACGACTGAGATAAGATCCAGTCTTACAACATAGCACCCAAAATGTCCAGGTCCCAACGAAAATATCCAGTTGTCACAACAGGAATTTGAGTGAGGTCAGACTGAATGAGAAAAGACAAACACCGACATTGATATGACACAGATTTTAGAATTATCTGAGGATCTTAGAGTAGCCATCGTAAAAATGCTTCAACAAGCAATTACAAACTTGATGGAAACACAGCCCCACAAGTCTCAGCGAAGAAATAATAAGCCTCAGTAAAAAGTTTTAGGAGATACAGATCAGAAACAAATGAAAATTTTAGACCTATATTAGAATTATAATAACCCCAATAAGGACCTTAATGGGCTCTGCTGCCAAGTGTAGGGGACACAGGAAAGAAGCAGTGAACTTGAAGACAGAATAATAGAAATTATTCAGTCTGAATGATAGACAGCAAATGGGCTGAAAAAGAAGTGACCAGGGCTTTAGGAACATGTGGGGCTATCACAAAAGATCTAACATTCATGTCAGGGCGCACCAGGAGGAGAGGAGACGGAGGGGGATAATGACTGAAAACTTCCCCAGCTCTACAAAAAAATTAATCTACAGATTCAAGAAGATGAGGGAATTCTATACTGGATAAATGTAAAGAAACTCTCATACAAAGACCCAGCATAATCAAACTTCTGAAATCAAGAAAAATCTTGCACGGATCCAGAGGAATGCTACATTACCAGTACAGGAAAAATAATTCAGATGACAGTGGATTTCTCATCAGAAACCATGGAGACCAGAAGGACATAGTACAGTATTTTTCAATTATTGAAAAAAAAAAAAAGAACCATCAACTGAGAATTCTATTTTAGTATGAATTAAGGGGGAGTGAAGGCATCCTTAGATGAAAGAAAACCCAGAGAACTTGTCAACAGCAGACTCACACCAAAAACATGGTGAAGGGAAGTTATCAAATAGAAAGAAAATAATAAAATGAAGATTTTTTTGTTTGAAGCATCATAAAGGAAGAAAGGACACGGAAACAGCAAATCTGTAGGTAAATACAGCAGACTAAACTTGTCCAACCTGTGACCCATGGGCCACATGTGGCCCAGGACGGCTTTGAATATGGCCCAACACAAATTTGTAAACTTTCTTAAAACACTACAAAAATTATGCACTGACTTTTTTTTTTTTTAGCTCATCAGCTGTCGTGAGTGTTAGTGTATGTTATACATGGCCCAAGACTATTCTTCTTCCTCCGATGTGGCCCAGGGAAGCCAAAAGGTTGGACACCCCGTATCTGACTTTATAGTTCCTGTAATGGTACAGGTAGGTTGAAAGTAAAAAAAACAGAAAAAGATGCCCCGTATAGTAATCAAAAGAAAGCAGGTGCGGTTCTATTAGATACAGTAGACTTCAGAGCAAAGAAAATACCAGGGATGGAGAGCAACGTTCCGTAATGACAAGGGGTCAGCCAAGCAAGAATACATAGCAATCCTAAATGCATATGCGCCAAACAACACAGACGCAAACTGTGTGACGCAACACCCGATAGAACTGACAGGAGTACACGAACCCATAAATATGGCCGAAGGCTTCGGCCCTCCTTTCTCAACAGTCGCTGGAACACCCAGAGAGAAAATCAGTGAGGATGGAAGCCCTCAGGGTCGTGCCCAGGACGGACTCGACGCTCACAGAACGCGCCCTGCCCACCGGCCACAGCAGAGCACATTACCTTCCGGCGTCCACGGACCGTGTACCAAGATGGACCGTGTACCAAGATGGACCGTGTACCAAGATGGACCGTGTACCAAGATGGACCGTGAAACACGCCTCAGCAAGCTTACAGAAACTGAAGCCACATGGGTGGTGCTCTCTGACCACACATCCTACTTTATTCTTTCTGTGTCCCCCCACCCCGTTTTTTCTTTTCCTCTTTCTCGGATCTGCCTTCACAGCCCACCATTCCGAGCTGCCCTCGCACTGCCGTGGGGCGCAGCCCTGGCGATGTGGGTCTGGGTCCCAGGCCTTCTAAGGGATGCAAGGACAGGACTCCGGAGCCCTCTCTCTCTTCTGGGAGAAGGACCCTGGCCCTCACCTTGCTCTGCTCTCACTGGCCCGGGAACTTCCTGCATGGAACCAGAGGAGACAGAAGGGTGGTTGAATTCCCAGTCTGTGCCCCTGAAAGTGGGTTTGCATCATTTGTATAATTGAAGCAGTTTTGTGACCAAAAAAAAAAAAAAAAAAAAAAAAAAGTTAAGTGGAGCAGAAAAAATAGCTTTCCTTATGCTTTGGAAGACCTAAAAATTCAACTGTCACCATCCAATGCCAAAGGCGGGAGCGGGAGTGACAGCATCTGCCGAGGACCCCCTCCCTCGGGCCACCTGTTGTGTAACAGGGCGCAGTGTTCACCTGGCCCCTTGGGTGCTGCCATGCCAGGAAGCCCCCCTGCTCACGGGAGGCGACTGTCTCAGAAACACGTTTTCCCCTAATGGGCTGCTCGCTGCCCAGTCGGTGGTCCCCAGTCGCTGGGTATTTATCAGCAGGGAAGGAAAAATGACTCCGGCCACCCTTACCCACAAGGCGGGCTGTTGGCCACGCACGGCTGGCAGCCCGTCCCTGGCAGGCAGCAGCTGGCCTCGCCCTGTCCCCGAGGACAGCAGAAGGCCGGGGGGAGGGGCGGAGGCAGCATTCGGGGAGCTCAAGGCACACATTGCTTCCTCAGGCTCCAACCTCCCTGGGCCCGGGCTCTGGGCCCGATGGTGCACGCCTCCGTCAGTCGAGGAGCCGAGGCCAGAAGCAGGGGGTGGCGGTGTCCAAGCATCGTGGTTTGAAGCCCTGGAGGCTCCCTGCATTATAGAACACCGTAATTCTGCTTTCTGACGCCACAGAGACGTTGTACACAAGGTGTGGCTTCCCCGGGCCGCACTCCCTGGCGTGGGGGTGGGGATAGACCTGCTGTGCGGCCGGCCTTCCTGTTTCTGGCTCTCTCTCTACCTGCGGGCCACACGTCACATCGGCTTGGAGGAAGTCCCCATTCTCAGGAGCTCCACCTCGCATCTTTGTGGCGAAGCACCCTGGCCCCCACCACGAGTTCTCGAGAGCTGCCCATGGAGGGAGGCCGCGCCGATACGGGATGGGACAGTGTCCACAGCTGAGGACGCTGGGGCAAAGGGTACACGTGTGTATCAGTCACCCTTGTGACTTTTCTGCTGGCTTGAATATTTTCCAAATTAGACAAAAGCGAAGAAAAAACCCAAACCCCGGCGTGGTGAGGGTAAGCCAGCCGCCTCCACACGGGGGGAGGTGTGCGGCTGGGGGGCCGCTGCGGGTCGTGCACGGCCTGGGCTCCACTGCACATGGACTGAATTGGGTCTTTGGGGATAGAAGCAAAGAACAGATATTTCTTTCAACCCTTCTCTGTGGAGGTACCTCATTTTAAGACAGGAGCACAAAGGCTCCACCAAGAAAAGGAACCTTTATTTCTGATGAAACGAGGGAATCTCTATCATCCCCGACCGGAGACGCAGCAGACACCGGGCCAGGGCGAAGGCAGTTGTGAGAAAGGATGATGGACACGTGGTCTACCGCAGGGGGTGGCCTCCATCCTGGGGCCACATCTAAGGCACGGCCAATGTTCAGAACAAGATGAGGGTGTGGGACTGGCTGCGGAAGCACCCCTGGACAACATGTGACAACCACAGACACAGAAGCAAATGAGCAAATGCTCAGATCTGTGAGAAGTCTCTCCACGTGGCTGAATGGAAGAGAAACGGATGCTTAGCAGTTCTGTGGCTGCGGGTCTGTGGCTGCGGGTCTGTGGCTGCGGGTCGGTGGCTGCGGGTCGGTGGCTGCAGAGACGGCAGGGCCACACCCTCGACAGAACCCCGTATTGGAGCTTCCCTTCGAGCCAGAGAGTCATCGTTGAGTGCAAGCTGTTCACAGAAGGGAGTGAAGGGAGTGCATGGGTCGTTGCAGCCGTGCTGACGCCGTGCACGTGCTGTAAGTTTTCCTGGGCTACACGGCAAAGCGCGTGTCAACACGCGTACACGCACGCGCATGCAGGGACACACAGCGTTTCCGGGAGGGCACACAGGAAACTGGTGACGGGTAGCAGGTGTCTCTGGGGCAGAAGGCTGAGAACTGGAGTCTAGGGAGGATTTTCACTGTGATTTTGTATTTCGTATTTTAACTGTGGGTTTTCATTACTTTCTTCAAAATAGATAAATTACTTCAAAAGCCACACAGGTAACTCCGGTCCACGCCAGAGGCCGAGCCGCCGCGGTCCTTTATTTCAGGGCACCTAACGACTGTTTCATTGCATCTCAGTGGTAGGGATAAAGACGGTGATTGCTGTGTCTATTTTATGTGGGTTCTGGCAGACCAGCAGATGGTCGTATTGATTTACTTGTGTCTGAAGTTTCCTGGTTTCAATAAGGCAGAGTCAACTTAAAAATGGTAAAAACAGAATCTCAATTACAAAGTCATAAAGTACTGGGGCTCGGGCCTCTTCCGGTTACCATTTCTATCTTGTCCTAATGTTACAGTGTCTCCGTTTCAACTCCCAGGAATTAGCAGAATGCCTCCCAGCTTATCTCCCGGACGCGCTGTCCTTTCATTCTCACTCCTGCCCGTTTGCACGCGCCCATCGCTCCCCCACGGCTCCCTGGAGGCACTCCATCAGGCACACTCTGAATGCTCAGCCTACCCATCGCGCTGTCTAGGTGGGCCGTTGGCCACATGCACGATTCTTATTTCTGTCTTTGCTCCTGTCACCTCCCCAGTGGGGAATAATCCCAAACCCACCTGCTATTCAGTCGATTCCTTGCCCTCCTGAGTCCTCTTATACTCACACTTAATAGCTCGAAAGTCAACCTTCCATTGCTCTCCGGTTTCCTCATCTGTGATCATTTGCCTCCACCTGGAGTTTCCGCCCTCCAGGGGGCAGGTACGGGCTGTAAGTTCTAAGCAAAGGCCAGCTCTGACCATGTCCCACCACCTTCATAGCGACTATCTTAGTTCAAGGCACCACGGCTTTCCTCCTGGTCTGCCCCTGGCTGGTTGCCTTGCTATTCCTCTTGTGTCTTCTGATGTTTGTTCTCTGCACGGAAGCTAGAGCCATTGCTGGCTTTGAGCCTAAGTCGGGAGGTTACTCCCAGGCTGACAACCCTTCAAGTGCAGTCCGGCACGCTTGTGATAAAAGCTAAGCTGCAGGATAGCCAAGCACACCCCCACCGCGCATCGCCACAGCCGCCTGTTTGCTCGCTCTCTGTCCTACACCCCAAGCTCGCTCACTCCTGGGGCCACTGAACTTGCCAGGGAAGCTCTTGCCCCATGTCCTTGATGCCGCTCTCTGTCACATCATTCAGCTCTTAAGGATACAACCTGGTGAATCCGGCATCTCAGCAGCTACAAAAGGGTTTAGAAATTTCAGTTTCTCAATAATTATCTCTTGAACGAATGGAAGGTCTGTTCTCTTCTCTGTCTGACCCCATCGGGTACGGCCATTTCTCCAGAACTCCCTCGTGACAGCACGAGAGCACCTCCTACCCATGTCTCCTGCTCCGCCCCGTGTCCAGGGAGCACAGGGTAGAAGGACCCCGAGTGGAGGACGGCTTCGAGGAGCATGCTGGGCACTTGACAGGCACCCCACTGGGGCTTCAATGACCCCTTCACAGTCCTGTGGCGAGTAGGGTCCACCAGCCTCCCTGAGGAGCTAATGCTGGGCTTGGCGGTGACATAGGGACTGGAAAGCAAAGGGAGGTCCTGAGCGTTCTGAGCCTCGGCAGGGGCTGCAGGCCAGCACACGGGAAGGTAGGTGGTCAGGCCCAGAGCGGGGCAGACTCCCACCTGACTACGCCAGCCACTGCACCCCGATGCCGTGACCGGGGCTCGGCAAATGGCCCTCCGGGAACCCGCTTCCAACCCCACAGGCAGGGGTTGGCACATCTCCTGTGAGTGCTGTGGACAAGGGCTCTGTCTGACTTAATCACGGTCAGGTAAACCTCTGTACTACAGGTAAGCTCCGCACAGGTTGTCAGTTTTAAATTCAAGTCTATTGGAGGGGGTCACTATTTAGAGTATCTAATTTATCGTTTCTGTTTTGTAAACGTGACCATTATATGTACGTACACACACACACACACACACACGGACACACAC
>PVJL010017870.1:0-17258 GCA_004026885.1 Lyroderma lyra
ATGGATGGGATGTGTTTTTGAATCCAGTCTGCTACTCTGTGTCTTTTTATGAGTGAGTTCAGCTCATTAACATTTAGAGTGATGATCGACATGTGAGGATTTCCTGTGGCCATTACTTATTTATTTCTTTGTTTTTGATTGTCTGTTTGTTTCTTTTTCTTTCTTTCTTGTTGCCCCAACTTTGTTCCATTTTTCCTGACGTTTTCTTTCTGGTCAAAGAGCCTCCTTCAGTATTTCTTGGAGTGCTGGCCTTGTGCTGGCAAATTCCCTCCGCTTCTGTTTGTCTGAGAAGGTCTTTATTCCACCTTCATATCTGAAAGATAATTTTGCTAAATAATTTATTCTTGGCTAGAAGTTTCTCCCTTTTAAATTTTTGAATATTTGATTCCCCTCTCTCCTGGCTTGTAGAGTTTCTGCTGAGACATCTGATGCCAGCCTGATGGGTTTTCCTCTAATGGTTATAGTTCTTTTTTCCCTGACTGCCTTGAGAATTGTCTTTTTGTCTTTAGTTTTAGACATCTTTAGTACCATATGTCTTGGAGAAAATCTGTTGGGGTCCAGGTATATGGGGGACCTGTTTTCTTCTTGAACTTGTTGTTCCAGATCTTTCCATAGGTTTGGAAAGTTCTCATCTATGATTTGTTTGAGTATGCTCTCTGTAGATTGCTCTGCCCCCTCTTCTATTCCTATTATCCGGATGTTGTTTTGTCTCATGCAGTCAGATAGTTCTTGCAGAGTTCTTTCAATCATTTTGTTTCTATATTCCCTCTCTTCCTCTTTCTGAGCTGTTTCCATGTTCTCATCTTCAATATCACTAATTCTTTCCTCCATCTGGTTGGTCCTGTTTCCTATGGCAGTTATTCCATTTCTCACTTCTTGTATCCTATTATTTGTTTCTTGTATTTCTGTCTCAATCTTTCTTATGTTTTCAATTTTTTTGTTAAATTGTTCTTTTTGTTTACAGAGTTCCTTTTTTATGTCGTTTTTTTTTATGTTTTTTCTCTCAATTATGGTGTTCTGCCAATAGGTTTTCATTTCTCTCACAGCCTTTAGAATGGCTGCTTTAAATGCTCTGTCACTTAAATCATATCCTTCCTGTTCTAACAGGCTTTCTTCTGGGTAAATTTCATGTTCTTTCTGAGGAGTTTTAGTTTTTAAGGAATTCATCCTGTCCGCTGTGTTCTTTCCTCTTTGACATGAGGGCTTTATGTTCAGTGCCCAGATTATTGCTTTTGTGGTGTCTTGCTGTAGGGCAGACACTTGGTGGAACTTGGGGTCAAGTTTTGGGAGAGAGTAGGTTGTTTGTTTCCTGTTTCTGATCTCCTACTGCGTTTGGAGGCTATGCGTATATATCCTGGGGAGAGGCCAGCAAAAGGCGCTCCAAAGGTGGCTCTGCCTTCTGCCCTTTGCTGGGGAAGCTGTTTCAAGGCTTGTTTCTCCTGGCTCGGGTGAATGCTATCAAATCAGTCTTTCTTCCTAGCCCTAATTCAGCATCTGGCTGTCTACAGGCTCACACTGCTTTCAGAACCCTGGGGTGCAGGAGGAAGTGCACGCTCCATAAGTCCAAAGCTGTGGGCCTGGCCTGAGACAGCAGGGGCACTTTTGCAGTGGGCTGGGAACAGGAATTGCCACCCTGTGTAAGTCTCCAGGGGGCCTAGCGCTGGGGTGTCATCTTTGCAGTTCAGAGTCCTCACTCAGCCCATCTACCACTCAAAAGTTCCAGAGGCTGGCTCCCAAATTCCATCCCCAGCATGCAGCTCCAAAGTCCAGCTCCCCCGTGGCCTCTCCCCTCTCCCAAACTGTGCAGCTTGGATCCTGTTGCAGTCTCTGCTCCCTTCCCTCTCCCTGACTCACCCCCTTCTCTCCAACCTTCAGGTGTTTACTTGCGATTTGTGGATTTCTCAACAGCCGTTTTGTCCCTCAGGGTCCTCTTTCTTGGCTCCTGGACAGCCATTCAATTGTGTTTTCTGGGAGAGTCTTTAGGGACCTCCTCTCCAGTCGCCATCTTGCCTTCTTAACCAGCACTCAGTAAATTATGGCTCCCATGGCAAGAAGGAAGGAAAGGTCGAAGGACCCTTCCGATGGTCAATCACCTGGCCCAAAAGTGCGTAACTTGCCAGGGCTCACTTTTTACCCATAGCCTCTGGCACGTCATGCAAAGTCTGGAAAAGTCTCCAGGAGACATTGCAACGGTGTTAACTGAGAGGATCCTCTTTGTCCCCTCTTTAGATAATCCCCAAGCCCACAACAGAGAACAGAACAATACACAAACAACAAAGAACATGACACAGACCTGCTGAACAGATGAACAGTTAACATAAACCAGGAACTACCAGGAGGTTGGAGCAGCGTCCTGCCCAACCCTGGGAGCAGCCGTATGCGACGTCCCACCTGTAGCCTCCCACCAGACCTCTTGAGAATACCCATACAGAACCAGATTTAGTCACGGCTCATACCTGATAGCTCCAGAAGCCAATACGTTGGAGAGTTGGAGGCTCTCTCCACCAGGTTGCGTCTGAGGAGGTCGACTCTTCAAAGAAGGGGACCTCGCGGGAAGATCTTGCTGGAGCCTCCAAATGTTGTGACCCAGGAGATCGACCACACTCAGACACACACAGAAAAAATGTGTAGAGCTTTATTCCTGCCGGCCATCACCAATCTAATGCAGAGGAGACTAACGGCCCCAATTGAAGGAGGCAGTATCCTTTTATAGGGAGCTGAGTGAGCAAGCAATCTTACACAAGCAAAATTTTTTTTGCGGTTAGCCAGGTTAGAACTATTTACTTAATCTTTGACATCTTTGACCAATTGATGCAACCGAATGAGTAGGTTGTTTGTCCTTCCCTCAGTTATTCTTAGGCAGGCATGCTGTATCCCAGGTGGTTCCTGTTATTCTCAAACTCCAGGAATTTAGCTACTCTCTAAGGTCACTAAGGGGCCAGGTCCCTTTTTCCCATGGGGTGAGGGGCTATTTGGCCAGTTCAGCATGGCCTGGTTACATGAGTAAAACACTCCACTGTGTGCTAAAGATTTAGTGCCCAGAAAATGTATATTATTAGTATTATCATCTAATAATGACAGTCTTCCTCATAGTGAAGTTTTAAAAATAAAGATCATGTTAAGCATACTGAAAGAAACTGAAGAAGACCTAAGTACATGGAAAGTTATAATGTGGTATTGAGAAAATTCACATTGTTAAGCCTCTAATATGACTTTTTCTTGGATATTTCCACAGTCACTCCTGGAGTGAATTGGCTTGGTAGGGCTTTCTTTGAGTTTCTATTTCCTTAACCACATCCTGCTGTTAAACTTCACTAATTGTCAGGTGATTGTTCTATTGATTTTTTTCAATGTCCTGTCACACAAATTGCTTCACAGAGTAATTAGAACACAATAAAGCAAGTTTTATCTCCTTTAAAGAAGAGTTCCTAAGGTCAATGTTTGAGGGTTTTTTCCTAACTCCAATAGGGCTCTCCCCAGCTTGCTCACTTGCTCTCCCTCCCCCTTCCCCAACCCCACCCAATCTCTCTGGAAAATTAGCTGTCCTACAGTTTTAAACTGCACTGCAATTAATCTCTATCTACTCCCAACTGCTTTGCACCAAAACTTCCACCGTCCTTAGGCTTCCATTGTAAATAAAGTCAGTTCTTTTGGGAAAGGATTTATAGCTCTCTGTTCTATGGCCTGCTTTTCTCCTTAAGTAAAACCTCTGTGCCATGGTTCTGGAGTTGGGGATAGGGACAATGGATGCTTTTCTGTGAATGACCTCCGCTCTTTAGGAGGTGAGTGGATATGGGGGCAAGACCTCCAGGTCTTCTTAACTTGCCTCTCTTGGCTTTGAAATGCCCACCCCATGAGATGGGGCATGGTGGTAGTCTTGCCAATGACTGTGGTCGCAGTCATTCACAATGCATCTGGGCAGACTAAAGAAGAATCAATGAGCCACAGTTAACTTAAACATAGTCTTTATTCCAGAAGCAAAGCAGCAATGAGATGGCAACTGGGAGTGTGACACAAGTACTTTAAAAGCAGCCACAATGCAGTCTTTTCCTGCAAGTCAATTAGACTAAGAAACAATAAAGGAGCACTCCCAAAAGGAAAGCAAATCCTCACCTGGCCAGGTGGGGCCCTTGGTTTCTGAGGGACTCCCACAGTTTGCAGCAGCAGCAAGACAGACCACATTAATATATTTTTGAATGCTTTACTCACACCTTAAATTCACACACACTCACACACAGAGGCAATGAGTAACAAACAAGTCCTATGAAAGATGTTAGGCTCAGGCTGGTCTGGGAACCACAGCTGGTAAGTTTCCGATCGGGCAGGGCCTCCAGTGACAGGTGCCTTGGTTGAGTCCCCAGCAGCAGGAGGTCTCAGCGAGATCAGAGCGATCTGCTGTCAGTCAAAAGTCCTGCTCTTTTATCTCTCTTCTCACAGGTCTTATTGGTTCCAGATGATAGGTGTGGGTTCTTCTCAGCAGGGTTCCAGAATGTGAACACACTTGCTTATCACTAGGTCCAGACATATCCTTACTGCACACGTTGTAACTATGGATTCCTCAAGTTTTTAAAATGGAGTTACTTGTATCAATGTCCATAGTGCTCTGTACATGCCATCCCCTGATTCTCAAAGCAACCCAGGAAATGTGAGAGAATCACAGTTTTTGGTTGTTACTTATATACTTGGTATTGCAACAGCAATATAGGAACATCTTAAGGAGGAATATAACAAACAGCAAACAAACAAGGAATAAAAGGATTTCTTTCAAGATTGTCCAAGAATGGCTCACAATATAGTTCCAAAAACTTTTCAACCAAGTAAGGGGATTATAATCAGACCAAGAACCAGAGCATGTGCTAAGGTACAAGGATTGCTTTGTTAGCATCTGTAAAGTACATGGCTTATTCAGTTGTAGATATAAGTCCTCCTGCAAGATTGCAACGTTCTTAGTCATTATTAGGATGTGCCATCTGGCAAATGTCCCTCCAAAGCCTTAATATGTGCTTTGGTGTCATTTAATTTTTGATTAATGATATGTTCATTTTCCTTTATAGTTTTAAGAATATGAAAGGACTTAATCCATGGAATATCAATAGGGTTAGTGGAGATAGTTGGTGGTAAAACTTTATATAACTTTGTAATTGCAGTAGTGAAAGTGAGAGAGGAGGCCCTGCCTTGCAAAGTTAGCCACCCCATATCTAGCATGCCTGCCCTATCTAGCATCCTGGTGCAAGGATGCTCCCCACAATAAAGCAAAAAATCCTAAATTCTTTTTTTCTGCAAGTCCACAGGAATTTGCGCCAATGTGTTAGAGCCCACCAAGAATTTGCACCAATATGTTAGGACCACCAGTCAAAAGACAACACAATTGCCTCTTTGTCTAAAAGCCCATAAGTCCTATAAAAGGACAGGACCAGAGTGGGTCGGGGAGCTCGGCTAGTTTTTAGAATTTTGTCTGCTGTTGTTCCACTGGCTAAATAAAGAACCCCTTCCTCTTCTATATTTGGTGTTCAAGTGATTGTTTCTTTCTGCCAGGCCTAGTTTCCTGCAACATATTTTGGTCCCCTGACCAGGAAGCGGGCCCACCTGCAGAGAGAGAGCAAACTCGGAATCACCTGGTGTATTCCACCAACCCTCCGAACACCCACTCGGGGGCCTCTCAATCAGCATGGGCGACATGAACCACTGAGCATGCCAGGGACTGATGGCTTTGCCTCCCTGTGTGGACGCCTTGACAGGATGCAGAGAAGACCCTCCTTGGCAGGTTCCCAAGGAGTCGAATGCTAGGAGGAACAGACTTCAGGAAAGCCCAGGAGACAACTAGGCATGGTAGGAACGGGTTTGGAAAACATGCCAGGGCCTGCTCCGTCTGGCAGAAGGGAGGGCTGATCCCCCTCTGGCACCTCCTGAGTCCCACTCAAGTTGGTTCGAGTGGGAAACTGAGGCTGTCCCAGGACAGGAATTTGGGGATTTGGGTTGGATTTGAGTGAATGTGAGTGCTTGGAGAGTAAATGGGATGGATGCTGAAGAGAAGTTCTGACTCCTCCTCACAGGGCTGAAGCGAGAGTAGAGTTCCAATCCGCGGTTCCGTGGTGACCTCATATGGCTTATGGTGGTATTGGACTGAGTCTGATCTGAGTCTGATCTGGGTCGGGGGTTTATACCAACACACTAATTGCTAAGAGGCACCTACATCCCCGCAAGGGGAGTAGCCAGAGACAAATGAAGTGATTGTGCATTCCCTCCCGATTTACCCCTCCCTCCCCACAAAACCTCTTTGTGGCATGATTATTGTTCATCTGAGGGAGGGTCATGAGAGGTGTGCAAGGGAGAACTTCTCTCTTAGCAACTATGCTGAAGAATTTTAAGGAAGGATTTTCTGGAGATTATGGGGTCACTATGACCCCAGGAAAACTAAGAACCTTGTGTGAATTAGAATGGCCTACGTTTGGGGTGAGATGGCCTTCAGAAGGGAGCCTGGACCAAGCTGTAGTATAGAAACTGTGGTCTGTCATTACTGGAGACTTGGGATACCCTGACCAGTTCCCATATATAGGTAGTTGGCTCCAGTTAGTGCTGCAGCTGCCCCTCTAGCTCAGGGGCCAAGCCTCCAAGGTACTGTTAGCAAAGGCAGGTAGGTAGTGCCCTAGGGAAGCATCCTGCCTGGCCTCACAAGCCTCAGCCACCAGCCATAACTGAAATACTTCCCTCCAAGCCTAAAGATATAGAACTCCCACCCTATGCTCCACAAAAAAGGACAGATAGAAGGCCACCATAGCCTCACTCTACCACACCTCCTGAGGCACCTGATGTTTGGCCCCCTCTGCTCCATCTGCCCCAAGGAGCCTAACTTAGGCACCCCTCCTCTTCCTTTGAGGCTGCAGTTGCCAACAGCTCAAGCTATTCAAATGACCCTAAAAGAAGTGAGAGGCCGGGATATGACAAATTCTGAGGGGGACATGATCGAGCATTGAGTCTTAATGTACCAGCCTTTGACCACCACAGACCTCAACTGGAAGCATCATACTCTCGCCTATACAGAAAAGCCCCAAGCACTCATTGACTTAATGCAGTCCATATTGCAGACTCATAACCCCACATGGGCAAACTGTTGCCAGCTCCCTCATACTCTATTTAATACAGAGGAGAGATACCAAGTAATCCAGGCTGCCACTAAATGGCTCAAGAAAAATGCCCCAGGAAATTCCTTGGATTCAAGAGCATTTGCCCAAGCCTCCCTCCCACAGGAGGACCCACAATGGGACCTGAATGATCAAAATGATATGAGAAAGTTGAAGGGATATAGGGAGGCCCTTCTCCAAGGTGTACAACAGGGATGCCAGAAGGCCACTAGCATAAGCAAGATAACCAAGGTCATGCAAAAGGCAGATGAAAGCCCTGGAGACTTTTATAAAAGATTGTGTGAGGCTTATTGGATTTACAATCCCTTTGATCCAGAGAGTCAGGAAAACCAGAGAAAGGTAAATTCAGTCTTTGTAAGCCAGAACACAGGCGATATCAGGCACAAGCTCCAGAAACTGGAAGGTTTTGCAGGAATGAAGTCCTCCCACCTCCTAGAAGTGACAAATAAAGTTTTCATAAATCAGGAGGCAGAGCAAAAGAAGTAGGAAGATTGAAAGATAAAAAGAAAAGCAGACCTTATAGCTGCTGCTTTAAATCAGAATAGGAGAAGGGAACCCCCACCATTTAGGTGGAGAGGAAAAGAAGTGGAAGGTAAGAGGGGCCAACAGAGAAACCTCCCTTTAAGGCGTGACAAGTGTGCCATCTGCAGGGAGTCAGGGCACTGGAAGGATGAGTGTCCTCCAGCAGCCCCACCAAGAGCAGGTCCCAAGGAAGAGGTGGCCATATTCAACCTAGCTGGTGGTTCCCTATTTGATGACTGAAGTTAACTGTACTCAGAGGCCCCCAATGAGTCCATGGTCTGAATAAACATAGAGAGGCAAGAATTGGATTTTTTAGTTGACACTGGAGCTGAGCATTCTGTAGTTACCAGCCCTGTGGAACCTCTCTCCTCCCAAAAAACTAACATAATTGGGGTGACTGGAACCCTAAGCCAGCAATCTTTTTGCCTCCCATGAAAATGCACTATCAGAGGACATGAAGTGATGCATCAGTTCCTGTATATGCTAAGTTGTCCCCTCCTTTTATTGGGGTGAGATTTGTTAGGAAAATTATGAACTACCATTTCCTTTTCTAATGAAGGCAGGCTGAACTTCCAATTACCTAACACAAGACTGGTTTTAACCCTCACAGTCCCCAAGGAGGAGGAATGAAGGATTTTCATCACAGAACCCAGGAAGGCATTGAATCTAAAACTAGCCCAGAGATGGCCCAGAGTTTGGGCTGAAGACAATCCACCCAGCCTGGCAATCAACCAAGCACTGGTGTAAACTGAATGGAGACTGGGAACTCAGACTATCAGCGAAAGGCAGTACTTGATTCCTTGAGAGGCTTTGGAAGGAATCCAGGTACATTTGCAGAGTCTCAAGGAGCCCGCTGCTCCCTGTGAAAAAGCCTGGGACAAATGACTAATGACCAGTTCAGGACTTAAGGATGGTAAATCAAGCAACTGTAGCCCTGCACCCAACTGTGCCTAACCCTTAAACCCTCTTGAGCCTCCTCCCTGCACAAGCCTCCTGGTTCACCTGTTTGAATTTGAAAGATACATTTTTAATATAAGACTTGCCCCTGAAAGTCACGAGCTATTTGCCTTCCAATAGGAAGACCCCTCCACTGGGATAAAAGTACAATACACCTGGATACAACTTCCTCAGGGATTTAAGAATGCACCAACCCTCTTTGGAGAGGCCCTTGCTCAAGATCTTCATCAATTCCTAGCACAGGCCACCAGAGGTGTCCTCCTTCAGTATGTTAATGACCTACTGCTAGGCCACAAGACTCAAGGGGTGAGCAAAAACAACAACTATACTCCTACAGCATTTGGAGTCTTATGTGTATAAAGTCTCCAGAAAGAAGGCCCAGATCTCCCAGAAACAGGTGAAGTTCCTGGGGTTCATTCTCCAGCAAGGGAAGAGAAGCCTGGGGGTAGAAAGAAAACAGTTTATTCAAAACAATTTGGTCCCAAAGACAAGAAGGCCAATTAGAGGGTTCCTCGAAGCAGTGGGGTTTTGCCGCATATAGATCCCAAACTTTGTGATTCTGGCCAAACCACTTGACGAGGCCACAAAGCAGAGAGAGAGGTAGCCAATAGAATGGGAATCCAACAAGCAAAGGGCATTCATGAACCTAAAAGAAGAACTGCAAACAGCCCCAGCATTGGGCCTCCCTGATCTAGCTAAACCCTTTGCGCTGTATGTATCAGAAACAAAACAAATGCAATACCCATCAAAATCCCACAATCATACTTTTGTGAAATAGATAAAAGAATTATTAGATTTATATGGAACCATAAAAGACCTCGAATTGCCAAAGCAATACTACATAAAAAGAATAAGTCTGGTGGCATTACACATCCTGACTTCTATTTATATTACAAAGCATCAATAGTCAAAATAGCTTGGTACTGGCAGAAGAACAGAAATATAAACCAATGGAATAGAACTGAAAACCCAGAAATAAACCCACAAATTTATGGACAAATAATTTTTGATAAAGGAGGAAAAAACATACAATGGGGAAAAGAGAGCCTCTTTAGTAGGTGGTGCTGGGAACACTGGAAAAACATATGCAAAAGAATGAACCTGAGCTGTGAACTCTCTCCATATACAAAAATTAACTCAAAATGGATTAAAGACCTTCATGTAAGACCTGCAACAATAAGCTGTATAGAAGAAGACATTGGTACTAAACTTATAGACCTAGGACTCAAGGAAGACTTCATGACCCTGACCTCAAAGGCAAGGGAAGTAAAAGCAAAAATAAATGAATGGGACTATATCAAACTAAAAAGCTTCTGCACAGCAAAAGAAACCATCAACAAGGCAGAGACAGCCAACTGAATGGGAGAAAATATTTGCAAATAATGCATCAGATAAGGGTCTAATATCTAAACTATATAAAGAACTAATAAGACTTAATGACAAAAAAACAAACAACCCAATTGAAAAGTGGGCAGAAGAACTAAACAGACACTTCTCCCATGAAGAAATACAAATGGCCAGCAAACATATAAAAAAAATGCTCATCCTCATTAGCTATCAGGGAAATGCAAATCAAAACCACAATGAGATACCACCTCACACCTGTGAGAATGGCTATTATCAACAAGACAAGGGATAACAGGTGCTGGAGAGGATGTGGAGACAAAGGAACTCTGATACTCTGCTGGTGAGAGTGCAAACTGGTACAACCACTGTGGAAGGCAGTGTGGAGGTTCCTCAGAAAATTGGGAATGGAGCTACCATTTGATGCAGCAATCCCCCTTCTGGGGATCTACCCAAAAGACTTGAAAACCTTAGTCTGCAAAGACTTATGTACCCCAATGTTCATCGCAGCTCTGTTCACAGTGACCAAAACATGGAAACAACCAAAGTGCCCTCCGACAGATGACTGGGTAAAGAAGCTGTGGTACATACACACAATGGAATATTACTCAGCTATAAGAAAAGTTGAAATATTGCCATTTGCGACAAAATGGATGGACCTGGAGATCATCATGCTTAGTAAAATAAGCCAGACAGAAAAAACAAAGAACTGTATGACTGCACTCATATGCGGAATATAAAACTGAAAGCAAAGAAAAAAAGAAATGAAGAAACAAATAACCCATGGACACAATCAATAGTTTAATGTTTATTTGGGGACGAGTGGGTTAGGGAGGGGAGAAAGGGGAGGGGGTGGGAGAAGAGGGAGGGAAGCTAAATATAAGGTGATGGAAAGAGAAGTCACATTAGGTGGTGAACTTATTATACATCAACTTGACAATGCACTGTAGAATTGTATGCCTGAAACCTATGTAATCCTTGCTAACAGATGTCACCCCAATAAGTCTAACAATAAAAATGATTTAAAAAAAAAAGAAACAAAACAGCTGTGGGCGTATTGACCCAAAATGTAGAATCATGGGTAAAGCCAGTCGCCTACATTTCCAAACAGCTTAATGGAGTCTCAAAAGGATGGACTCCATGCCTAAGAGTACTGGCAGCAATAGCCATGCTGGTGCAAGAAACTGAAAGTTAACTCTGGTTCAGAACTTAAGAGTGTGGGTGCCACATGAGGTCATTATTCTGATGAATACCAAGGGGCACCACTGGCTGACAAGTGCATGTCTTACCAAATACGAAGGCCTGCTATGTGAAAATCTAAACCTAACAATAGAGGTTGTGTACTCCCTAAGCCCAGCCACCCTACTCCTGTTGAGAGATGGGGAACCTGAGCATGACTGTATGGAGGTCATCAAGACAATGTATTTGAGCCAGCCTGAACTGCTTGATCAGCCACTAGGAGCAGGACTTGGAGTTTTTTGTGGTTGGAAGCAGTTTTGTCAACTCCCAGAGAGAAAGGCAGGCAGGGTATGCAGTGACTCTGACTGAGGTAATTGAAGTAAAGCCCATGCCCCAGGGAATATCCACCCAGATGGCAGTTAATAGCCCTGACTCGGGCCCTGGAGTTGAGTGATGGGAAGAATGTAAATATCTTCACAGACTCACAATTCGCTTTTCTCACCCTCCATGTACACGGGCCATCTACAAACAAAGGGGACTTTTGATAGCAGGAGAGAAGGATCTAAAATATCCCAGTGAGATCTTGCAGCTCCTGGAGGCTGTGTGGAAGCCTAAGCAAGTGGCAGTTATCCACTGCTGAAGACATCAAAGGACAGGAACAACTGAAGCACAGGGAAATGCAAAGGCAGACACCTAGGCAAAGAGGGCTGCCACCCTTCCATACCAGGCTGCCACCATCGTCCCTCTAATCCCATGGGCTCCAAATTTTACTCCTCTGTATGTGGAAGGAGAAAAGGAATGGATGAAACAAGAAGGAGCTAAAGAGGCTGGTGAAGGACGGAGGAAACTGCCAGATCAGAGAATTATAGTCCCCCATCTACTGGGGCCAGCAGTTGTCCTCACAATGCACAGGGCCACCCACTTGGGGCAGGAAATAACTGAAAAATTATTGGGGAGGTACTTCTACATTCCCCTTCTATCAACTCTTGCTAAAAAGGTCAGTCAATGTTGTGTGACTTGCAGTCAGCACAATGCAAGGTAGGGGCCAGCCCTGCCACCCAGGATCCAGTAGTATGGGGCAGCCCCCTTTGAAGACATGCAATTGGATTTTACTGAGATGCCCTGGTGTGGAGGAAATTGATATCTTCTAGTTTGGGTCTGCAGGTACACGAGTGTGTAGAGGCCTTCCTTACTAGAACTGAAAAGGCTCGAGAGGTAGTGAAACTGCTACTGAGAGAAATCATTCCCCAGTTTGGATTGCCACTTTGGATTGGATGGGACAATGAACCAGCTTTTGAGGCTGAGGTGGTGCAAGAAACAGCCAAAAATTTAAATATCACATGGAAGCTCCATGCGGCATATAGTCCTCAGAGCTCAGGCAGTGTAGATCACATGAATAGAACCCTAAAGACAGGAATTAGTAAGCTCTGCCAGCAGGCAAAGCTTAATGGATACAGGCCCTACCATTAGTTCTGTTCAAGGTTAGGTGTACTCCTTCTAAGAGGTTGGGATATTCTCCCTATGAAATAATGTACAGCAGACCCTCTCCAATCTTCTGCAATTTGCCAGGGACCCCTAGGGAATTGGGAGAGACAGAATTGCAAAATTAGAAACTTTAGGGAGAATAACAGAAAAGATGTTCACTTGGGTGATAGACAGAACCCTTGTTAGTCTTTTTGCACCTGTTCATGTTTTCTCTCTAGGAGACCAGGTCTGGGTCAAGGATAAGAACTTGACACCCCTCAAGCCAAGTGGAAGAGTCCCTACACCATCTCCTGACCATGCCTACTGCAGCCAAAATGGAAGGAATCCCTGCCTGGATCTACCACAGCAGATTAAAAAAGACTATGCCAAGGGGAAGAAGGCAAGATGGTGACTGGAGAGGAGGTCCCTAAAGCCTCTCCCAGAAAACACAATTCAACTGCCACCCAGGAGCCAAGAAAGAGGACCCTGAGTGACAAAACAACTGTTGAGAAATCCACAAATCACAAGTAAACTCCTCAAGCTTGATGAGAAGGGTGCGAGTTGGGGAGAGGGAAGGGAACAGAGACAGAATACAACAGAATAAAATCGCTGCTGACTATTCGGAGCGGCGCAGTTCAGGGGAGGGGAGAGCTGGGCTTTGGACGTGCATACTGGGGACCGATTTGGGAGCCAGCCTCTGAAACTTTTGAGTGGTGGAAGGGATGAGCGAGGACTCTGAACTGCAAAGATGACACCTCAGCTCTAAGCCCCCTGGAGACCGACACAGGGCTGCAGTTCCTGTTCCCACCCGCTGCAAAGGCGACCCTGCTGTCTCAGGCTAGGCCCACAGCTTTGGACTTATGGAGCGCGCACTTCCTCGTGCACCCCAGGGTTCTGAAAGCAGTGTGAGCCTGTAGACAGCCAGATGCTGAATCAGGGCTAGGAAGAAAGACTGATTTCATAGCATTCACCCGAGCCAGCAGAAACAAGCCTCAGAAAAGCTTCCCCAGCAAAGGGCAGAAGGCAGAGCCGCCTTTGGAGCGCCTTTTGTTGCCCTCTCCCCAGGATATATGCGCATAGCCTCCAAACGCAGTAGGAGATCCGAAACAAGAAACAAACAGCCCCCTCTCCCCCAAAACTTGACCCCCAGTGCTACCTAGTGTCTGCCCAACAGCAAGACACCACAAAAGCAATAATCTGGGCACTGAACAAAAAGCACTCATGTCAAAGAGGAAGACCCCAGCAGACAGGATGAATTGCTTAAAAACTAAAACTCCTCAGAAAGAACATGAAATTTACCCAGAAGACAGCTTGTTACAATGGGAAGGGTCAGATTTAAGTGACAGAGAATTTAAAGCAGCCATTCTAAAGGCCATGAGAGAAATGAAAACCTATTGGCAGAACACCATAGCTGAGATAAATAATATAAAAAAGGATATAAACGACATAAAAAAGGAACTCTGTGAACAAAAAGAACAATTTAACAAAGAAATTCAAAACATAAGAAAGATTGAGATGGAAATACGAGAAACAAATAATACAATACAAGAAGTGAGAAATGAAATAACTGCCATAGGAAACAGGACCAACCTGATGGAGGAAAGGATTAGTGATATTGAAGATCAGAACATGGAAACAGCTCAGAAAGAGGAAGAGAGGGAATATAGAACCAAAAGGATTGAAAGAACTCTGCAAGAAATATCCAACTCCATGAGACAAAACAACATCAGGATAATAAGAATAGAAGAGGGGGCAGAGCAATCTACAGAGAGCATACTCTAACAACTCGTAGATGAGAACTTTCCAAAACTATGGAAAGATCTGGAACCCCAAGTTCAAGAAGAGAACAGGTCCCCCAGATATTTGGACTCTATGAGATCTTCTCCAAGACACATGGTACTAAAAATGTCCAAAACTAAAGACAAACAGACAATTCTCAAGGCAGCCAGGGGAAAAAAATACTATAAACTTTAGAGGAAAACCCATCAGGCTGGCATCAGATTTCTCAGCAGAAACTCTGCAAGCCAGGAGAGAGTGGAATCTAATATTCAAAAATATAAAAGACAGAAACTTCCAGCCCAGAATAAATTATCCAGCAAAATTATCTTTCAGATATGAAGGTGAAATAAACACCTTCTCAGACAAACAGAAGCTGAGGAAATTTGCCAGCACGAGGCCAGCACTCCAAGAAATACTGAAGGAGGCTCTTCAGCCTGAAACAAAACATCAGGAAAAATGGAACAAAGTTGGGGCAACAAGAAAGAAACAAAAACAAACAAACAGACAAACAAAAACAAAGAAATAAATAAGTAATGGCCACAGGAAATCCTCACATATCGATCATCAGTCTAAATGTTAATAGACTGAACTCACCAATAAAAACACAGAGAGTAGCAGACTGGATTAAAAAACACAACTCATCCATATGCTGTCTCCAAGAAACACATCTCAGCCACAAGGACACACACAGACTCAGAGTGAAAGGATGGGATACAATACTCCAAGCGAATGGTAACCAGAGAAAAGTAGGAGTGGCCATACTCATACCTGATGAAACAAACTTCAAGTTAAAAAAGGTAGTAAAAGACAAAGATGGACATTACATAATGATAAAAAGCACAATGCAACAACAAGAAGAGTTCATGCCAATCAACATATATGCTCCCAACCGCTATGCACCAAAATACACAAAAAAAACTACTAACAGGCTTGAAAAGAGAAACTGATGAAAACACATTCATAGTGAGAGACTTAAACACCCCATGAACAGCCATGGACAGATCATCTAAGCAGAAAATAAATAAGGAAATAACAGGTCTGAATGACACATTACAGCAATTGGACATAATTGACATTTACAGGACACTTCATCCAGCAAAAAGAGACTACACCTTCTTTTCTAGTGCGCATGGAACATTCTCAAGGATAGACCACATGCTGGGACACAAAAGTAGCCTCAGCAAATTCAAGATTGAAATCATACCAAGTTTATTCTCATACTACAAAGCTTTGAAATTAGAGATCAACTGTAAAAAGAAAAACCCACATATACATGGAGATTAAACAACAGCTTATTTAAAAAAGACTGGATAAAAGAACGAATAAAAGATGAGATTAAAAAATATATAGAAAATAATGACAATGAAAATACAACGTATCAGAATTTTGGGGACACAGAGAAAGCGGTAATAAGAGGGAAATTTATATCATACAGGCCTATCTTAAGAAACAAGAAAAATCACAAACAAACATCTTAGCATCCCATCTTAAAGAACTCGAAAAAGAAGAGCAGACAAAACCCAAAGTCAGCAGAAGGAAAGAAATAATAGAAATTAAAGCAGAGCTAAACCAATTAGAGAACAGAAGGACAGTAGAAAAAATTAATATAACCAAGAGCTAGTTCATTGAGAAAGTCAACAAAATTGACAAAACCCGGGTGAGACTAATCAAAGGACAAAAGGAAAGGACACAAATATACAAAATTAGAAATGAAAGGGGAGAAATTACCACTGATACCACAGATATACAAAGGATTATAAGAAAATATTATGAAGGACTTTATGCCACGAAATTTAACAACCTAGAAGAAATGGACAAGTTTCTAGAAACTTATAGCCTACCAAGACTAAACCAAGAAGAACTGGATAATCTGAATAGACCAATCAACAGCAACGAGATTGAAATGACTATCCATAATCTCCCTAAAGGCAAAAGCCCTGGACCAGATGGTTTCACCAACGAGTTCTACCAAGCATTCAAAGAAGAATTAACGTCTGTCCTCCTTAGACTCTTTCAAAAAATTGAAGAGGAAGCAATACTTCCTAATTCATTCTATGAGGCCAACATTACTCTAAGACCAAAGCCTGGCAAGACAACACAAAAATAGAAATCTATACACAAATATCTCTGATGAACACAGATGCAAAAATCCTGAACAAAATATTAGCAAATGGAATACAACAATGCATCAAAAAGATCATACATCATGATCAAGTGGGATTCATCCTGGGAGCACAAGGATGGTTGAACATACAAAAATCAATCAATGTGATACACCACATAAACAAAATCAAAGATAAAGTCCACATGTTCATTTCAATTGATGCAGAAAAAGCTTTCGACAGGGTACCACATCCATTTATGATCAAAACACTAAATAAAATAGGTATAGAAGGAAAGTATCTCAACATAATAAAGGCCATATATGACAGACCCTTGGCTAACAACATACTGAATGGGGAAAAGCTGAAACCTATTCCCCTAAACTCAGGAACAGGACAGGGGTGCCCCCTTGTTGGGAGCCATGCAGGCTGGCTTTAGGGAAGTAAAACTTGTTTTACTTCTGCATCTGAGGAATGTGCCTGATATGGCCAGTTCCTTGGGAGACTCTAAAGAAAGAAGGCTATCTGAGTACTTGGAAGAATTGCCTTGGGGAACTGACTCCCTCTCAGTTACTCTGACCTTCAAGTTAACTAGTAGAGAGTCAAGGGTGTGTACTGCTCACTGAGGAATGTGGCTGATCCAGCCAGTTCCTTGGGACACAAAAGAAAGATAATTGGATTATGGAAGACAAGGCCCTAGGAAATCTGACCTTTGTTTGCTCTGACCTTTAGGCTATTGCTGGAGAGTTAATGATAATAGATGATCTGC
>PVJL010017871.1:0-17082 GCA_004026885.1 Lyroderma lyra
GACCCGGGCCCGCCACCCAGACCCAGACCCGGGCCCGCCACCCAGACCCAGATCCGAGCCCACCACCCAGACCCACCCAGACCCGGGCAGCTTGTGCCCAGCAGGCTCACACACGCGGCTCTGGACCCCACTGAGAAAACACAGTGACCACAGGGGGCGAGCGTGTCACCCACCCGCAGAGGTGGGGCGTCAGGCCTCCCTACTCATCTCCTGTGTCCCCCGGGGCCACACCTGCCCTGCCCTGAGGCGCCAGAGGCAGAGACCAAATTCAAGGTCAAGGCCTCCGCGTCACAGACCAGAGTGCGACCCGCTGGGTCCATGAGCCCCTGAGCCCGGCCACGGGGCCCCCTAAATGAGTCATGAAGTGGACCCTACAAGAAGGAGGTGCAGGGGACTGGGGAGGAGTCCCGGCCCTGAGCCGGCACGGGGAAGGTGTGTGCACACCCGGGGCCGTCCCCTCCGCGGGACACACTGCCACAGCTCAGCGACTCGGTCCCAAACCACCACGACCCTCAGGCGCGTGGGTCCCCAACAGAGAGGCGTGGATTGGGGGCAGGCAGGAGGTGCGCCCTGCGAGTCAGGGGGGCCGGGCCCTTCCCGCAGCCGGGCTGCTTAGCAAGGGGGTTCCTGGCAGCCTCTGCGGAAGACGAGCCCCCAGGAAACGAAGGAAACTCAGAACCAAACAGCCTTGTGCTCCCCAAAACAGAAATGAGTCATTCTCAAAACAGCAGCCGTCTCCTCTCTGTGTGGGGAACGTTTGGAGGAGGAGGGCAGCACCCCAGGGGGCGTGGGGGCGGGGCTGCGGGAGGTTTGTGGGAGCCCCTCCCAGCCCCTCCCAGGCCTGGCACCTGTCCCCCCGGCCCGGGCTGAGATTCTCGCCCACAGCGCCCCAGGGAAAGCGTCTGCAGACAGGGCTGGTCCCTGCTTCTAAAACTGCATTTCTTCCAAACCACAACCTCAGGGCTCGTCCAACGAGCAGGTCTTTACGGAGAGATTCGGCAGCTCCTCGTATTTTCAAAGCTTTAACGCTTCCCGGCAAAGTCATTCCCAAGATGCCAGAGACCACCGAGCAGCCCCTGGTGTCTGCACGCGCCCACGGGCCTCAGCCGACAGCAGCCGGTGTCCGTGAGGGCTGCACCGCCGTCCCCGCCTCGCCGAGCGGCCGCCGTCTCCGTCCCACGCATCCTCTCAAGCAAACAGGCCTCCCTCCCCGCCCTCTTAGCACTTAATGGCATTAAAAGGCACCGGCTGCCTCTGCCCGTGCAAAGGGAAACAGTTCTGGGGCTCCACGCCGGGGGCCTTTCCTCCGGCCCACCCCCGGCCCAGGCCCAGGCGCTGCTCGGCCTGATGCACGAGGTGCCGTGCAGGCTCCCAGGACCCAGAAAGCACCCCCGACCCCGTGCTCAGGGCTGGTGAGGAGCAGAACCGAGCAGCCGCACCCATCCCGGTGCCGGGGGGGCTCCATCTGCAGCACCCCACCCCACCCCCCGAGAGGCCGGTTGCAGACAAGGCCCCGGAGGGCCGAGGTGCCTGCACCCCAGGCCACGGCCAGGCACAGGGGAAGCCAGGCCGCCTCTCGTCTGATGGAACCTCTCTTTCTGCCTGCGGTTGGTGCTCTGGGGGAGCTTCCCGCAGGCCGGCCAAGACACACTGTCCCACGTCACAGGGCTGGCTGCTGTGACAAATGCCACGGCCACTGCAGCTCAGGCAGCAGGCACCCACGTCTCTGAGCTCGGAGGCCGCGGTGCACTCACGGCAGGCGGAGCTCTGGTCTCACCACCTGCTCCCCCAGGGGGCCCCTCAGGAGCTCACTGAACCCCAATCGCACCCCAAAGTCCCCACCTCCAGTATCACCACACCGGGGTGGGGGGCTTCGATGCATGACTTCTGTGGGTGACAATGACCTTCTGCTAAACACACGCTTTCGGGGTCATGTTTGGGTCCTTGTCCCTGAGGAAGGGACGCGTGGCCCCAGTGGCAGGCACACGGCACACCCTCACGCGTTTGCCACGGCCGCAGAGCGCGGCCCCCAGGTCCACAGGGAGCTCCCACGCGAGCTGAGCGGCGCTCCCTCGTTTTCTAGTTCCCGGAGCAACTTGGGGGGCGAGAGCTGCAGGCGCCAGACTCACCTGGGGACGAGGGGGCCGGGGCCCCTGGGGGCGTCGCATGGCATTCTCCTAGCGCGCTGAACTGCTGGGGCTTCTATCTCCCCGTGTGCCGACGTGTTTTCAAAGTTAGCAACCTTTAAAATCGGGAGTTGTGAACCCAAAAAGGGGACACGGGCGCTGCATTCCGCAGAGCGAGGCTGCACCCACCGCCCGCCCACGCCCCCCACTGGGTCCTGGACTCTGGGTTACAGCCCTGCCCCAGGGGCTCACTGTCCAGCCGTAAATGTGGGACTTGTCACAAGGGGTGGGATCATCCCTGTGACAAACGCTTCTGGGATGGCCCCCGAGGACCTGGGAGGGGACTTCTGGACTTGCCTGGGGGGCACCAGGGGGCTGAGGGGGCAGCTAAGTGCCCTCACAGCCTCGCTGGGGAGAGGGACCGCGAGGGGGACGCCTGTGAGCAAACACTGTGCCCGGGCCATCGGGAGCCACCGCGGGCTGCTTCTGTGGTGGCAACGCCCCCCCACACACACACACACAGCAGCTCGGAGCCCCCCTCCCAACCCCGCGAGGATGCTCGCTCGTCCCGCAGGGCCCCTGGTCTGCCCCGTGCACAGGTGCGGCGTTGGGGCTGTCAGGTTTCTAACGTATCTCAGGTGGCCCGACGGGGGGACAGCCCTGCCCTCCCCCTGCGGAGAAACCGGCAGGAGAAACAGGTGTGGCCAGTCCCCAGAGCGGGGCCACCCGGGTGAGCAGAGCACGGGGGCGGGGGGCCGCAGCCCCTCCAGCTGCACCCCACCCCCTGCAAGGCTGGGGGCACCGGCAGACCCCCGCTGCACCCCAACTGCAGGCCTGCGTTTTGGAGCTCCGCCCAGGGGGCACAGACTTCTCGTGATTTTAAGCAAAAGCGGCCGTGACGCCGACCACAGGACGCCCTCGGGAAACGGGAAGCAGCCACGGAGCACCTTCGGCACTGCCCGGTGTCACTGCTTTAAACGCCTCATTTTGAAAAGCGTCGAACTCTCAGAAGCACGGGGGGTCAGAGCCAGGACGCCCGTGTGTAGCCCTGGCCGGACGTCCAAGCCCAACACAGCAGACACGTGTCCGAGCGCCCGTGTGTGTTGAGAAGGGACAGAGGAATTATGAGCGACGCAACATTTTCAAGAGACGCCGCGGGACACAGAAATGCGTCCTCCCGCGTTGGAGGGGCAAGCGTGCGGACACGGCTCCCCGAGAGCCCCGGGGACGGGCCCCCCGCGTGTGCCCGGGGTGAGGGGCAGCTCCCCCGCCGCTGCTGTGCACCTGCGGGCCGTGCCGGGAGGAAGCAGCCTGGACCCCAGGTGACCCTCGCTGGGCCGGGCGACTTCCTGCTTCACGCGGCCCAAGTGACAGAGGCTCCGGCCGCCGCCCGCCCGGCACCCCAGACACAGTGTCCCCGGTTTGTGTCCAGCCTCCTGCACTGTTTGGGTGAAAACGTGCTGTGTTTCTCTGCTGGCTGTAAGTTTCCAAATCGTTCTCTCTAAACAGCGATAACTCAGGCGGAGCCGTTGGCTGTTTACAGACCCCGGGAGCGTCTGCCATGGGGACCTGGTGCCACTGCGTCTGCGGTGGGCCCTCAAGTGGGGACGCCAACACCAGGGGGAGAACACACAGATGCCCGGGTCCCGGTGCGGCACGTATCCTGGCGTCCAGGCGGCAGGGTGGGGGCGTCTACCTGTGCATGCAGGCGGCCGGCGGGGGGCCGGGAACCTCCTGTCCTGCAGGACAGGCTCCAACCCGGGGTCACCAGAGGACATGCCGGCCTGGCCGGCCCTGCATCCCGGACGCCTGGGCAGCCCTGAGCTGCCGGTGGAAGCAAGCCTCTCCCGTGGCAGCGGGGCTGTAGGGCTTCGGCTCCCCTGGCATCATCTCCATGGAAACGGGCTTAAACACACGTAAGTTGTGGCCACGGTGCTGTGCGTCGTCATGAAAGTCTGAGACGCCGGAGGGCTGGGGCCCAGTTAATGAGATTACGGAACGACGTGCAGGCTGGTGTACAGCGCTGCTGCAGGCACACGGTGGGACCGTCAACATGTTCACGGGTCTATTAAATCAAAGGCAGGTCCCAAGGCCAAGCCTCACACACGTGCACGACGCAGACAAATCCAAAGCACCGCTGGAGATGTCCACGCCCCTGCCGGCGGGTGACGCCCCATCGGGCAGGACGTTGTAAGGACACAGCCGACACCCACGCAGCACTCCAGCCTACAGCAGGACACACGCTCTCCGCAGGCCTGTGTGCAACGCAGCAGACCACGTGCACAAATCTGAGAGCACAGAAACCACGCGACATCTGCTCTCAGAGCACAAGGAACTCAATGAACACCAGCAAGTCACCTGGAAAACCCCCACACGTTTGCAGACGAAGCAACGGACTTCTAAACAACCCACGAGTCAAAGGCTCAGCACACACCGAGCATATTTGAAATGAACAAAAATGAAAATACAACGTATCAAAATTGGTGGGATGCAGCCAAAGTCATGCTTGGAGGGAAACTTATAGCCTTGAATGCCGGTGTAAGTCAAGGGAAAAGGTCGAAAACGAATCACCTGACCTTGCACCTTAGGAAACTAGAAGCAGCAGCGCCCATTAAATCCCACGTCAGCACAGGAAGAGAGAGCTTGGCGTCACGGGCAGACGTCAGCGGCACTGACAATGGGAAATCAACCCGGGTCTCTGAAAAGAGGTTCGAGGGGAGGAGGAAAGGACACGAGTAGCTAAGGTCGGAAACGAGAGGGGACATCACTACAGACCCTGCAGACCGTGGGACACAGCTGTGCGCCCACAGACTCGGTGACCAGTTCTCTGAAGGACACGACCTACCACCACTCACGCAACGGGTGGTAGAACCTGCGGCAGAAACGCAGTCGACGATCCCCGATCTGCCACGACAGCCCCAGGTGGGTCCCCGGTGACTGCACCAGATTTTCAGAGAAAGTAAACCAATTCTCCACCATCTCTTCCAGAAAACAAGCAGCGGGAACCCCCTTCTAACTCATGCGATGAGGACAACGGCGCCCCAACAAGGACGGCACGGGAAAGGAAAATCGCAGACCGGGATCTCAGGAGCGCAGCCGGGGAAGTCCCGAGCGACGTGCTAGCAGGCCACACGCACCGGCGCAGGAAAGGAATGCAATGCCACCCCCCGGGCTGACTGCAGGCGCACGAGGGCGACGCCACCCTCAGGGGTCACCGCAACGCACCCCGCGGCGTGGAGGGAAACCACGTGATCACGGCGGGTGCAGAACACACACTCAGAAAGACGGGAATGCAGCAGAACTTCCTCAACGTGGAAAAGAACCTCCCCCAAACCTACAGTCACCCTTAACGGTGAAAAAGGGGGTGCTTTCCCCTCAGGTGGGGGTCCAGCCCAACAGGTCCTCCTCCCTGACGGGCTTGCTCATGGACAAAAGAAATAAAAGGCCCACAGACTGGACAACAGAAACGAAATAGTCTTTGTTTGCAGATGACACGGTGTGGAAAATTCCGGAGTCAACAGCCCTCGAACCCAGTGCAGCTCATGAGCGGCCCCAGCGGGGCTGCAGGGTGCGCGGCCGACACACTCCGGCAACGCTCGAGCGGCCCCTGAACTCAGACTGCAGACCCCTGACCTGCGTGCCCCCCAGCGCCAACACTCACGGGTGAGTCTAACGACACACGTGCCCGAGCGACAGGGACCGAACGACCAAGTCTGACGGACAAACCAAACCTAGCAGACGGAGAGGTGACCGGAAGACCCCACTCGGTCACATGACCTCTGTCCTCCCTGGGACAGCGGTCAGTGCGATGTCAGGCAGAACTCCAGGGGGCTGTCGTGTGGCGGTCGGCACACGGAGGCTGCAGCTCGCTCGGAGGCGGAGGGCCCGGGGCCACCAGCACGGTCCCGAAGGCCACGGCGGCCGGGCACCGACGGCGCGGCTGCCCACACCGCGCAGCGACCGGCAAAGGTGGACGCAGGTCGGCGGAGCCGGCCAGACCCATGGAATGCTGTCGCCCCGCCGGGACAGGGGACAAAGGTGACCCCACGGAGTGGAGGTGGCGTCTTCGACAATCGGTGCCGGGACAGCAGGACATCCACGTGCAAAACACGCATCTGCCCACAGACCTCGCTCCCTTCACAGAAATCTCCTCAATGTGAAACACAGTGAAACTTCTAGAACAGGGGCTCTCCGCCTTCCTAGCGCCGCGGCCCTCTAACACGGCTCCTCCTGCTGGGGGGACCCCCATAAAGTTGTTGTCGTTGCCACGTCGTAGCTGTCAGGTTGCTGCTGTCGTGAACCGTCATGCAAGTATCTGACACGTGTTTTCCGATGGTCTCAGGTGACCCCTGTGAAAGGGCCGTCGGACCCCCAAAGGGGCCGCGCCCCACGGGGTGAGAACCGCTGCCCTAGGGGGTGACACAGGAGAGATCCAGACACGCTTCTCCGAGGGTCCAGTGGTCGCACGCCTTGCTGTTCGCCCCAGAGACTGGAGGACACCACACACAATGCCCACAGCGGCCTCCCTGACGGTCACCCAGACTCGGAGGCAGCCGGACACCCCCAGACGGGACCTGGGGGTCGGCCACAGCCCACGTCCACCCAGTGCCCGGGACGGGGCACCCACATCCTCCCGGGGGGAGCCCCCCAGCGGCACCACGGGGAGGCCCAGCACCAGGAGACACGGGGACCGAGCGCACAGGTCCCGTCTCGGGGGCCAACAGCAAAGCAGGTGGGCGCACGCAGCTGGGCCTTCTGACCGTCATTCACTCACTCCACAAACCCACCGTGTGGACGCTGGGCCGGCTCCTCCCACCTCACAGTGCTCAGAGCCGGGGAGGGGGGATCACCTCTGTCCCCACCACCTGCCAAGACCCTGCGAAGGGTCCAGTGCCACGCGGGGGGCCGCCATAGCCTGGGGCCGGGCCACCAGCAGCAAACGGCTCTGACAGGCGGTCAGCTGGGGACAGAGGAGGGGCCCGGTCCAGGCCCGCGGCCCAGGCTGTGCGCGCGCCTGGGAAGCTCGTCACTGCCTCCGCACCAGCGGCCGGATGGCCTGGGCCCCGGGGAGCAGCCTGCACGTGGACGGCCGTGCTGCCCGGGGTCAGCAGAGGCCGGCGGGGTCGCCTCCAAGGGCCTTGCCCGACACCGGACTCTGGGTCTTCCTTCAAGGACTTCATCCCAGGGGTGGCAAGCACGTCCCCGCTCTGGGCCTCGATTCCGGGGCACAGAATGGGCCTCCTTGCCTGAGCTGCCCAGCGGGGCGGAGGGCCAGGTCGTCGTCCACCTCTCCCCGCACCCCGCCCTCACCTGCTCCAGGAAGTCCTCCGGGATTGCTCCCCCCACTGCCCCCGGGCATGGCTCCGCGGTCCCCACACACGGTGGCAGGACGTTGGTGTTTCCCTGGGGCCACCCCCCACGTCTGGGCCCCCACCGCCACCTGTCACCCCAGGTGTTCAGTCTGACAGCACACGGGCCCCTGCCCAGAGGCCCCCGTGCAGCCCGTCCACATCTGCAGCGCGGACACGCGACCTGCAGGCGCCCCGGCCCTGGCCGCCGTCCTCGCTCCCATCTTCCGGGCGGGGAGGGCCGCCTTCAGCCCGGAGCCCACGGCGGTCACAAGACCAGGCACGGGTGCGTGCCACCACGGCCAACCCAGCACGTGGGCGGGCAGAGCTGGAAACCGCGCCGGCGGCTCTGGGGACCTGTGTCCACGGCTGCTGAACGCATCAGCGGCTCCAGGGCCCGGCCGTGGGGGGCAGCGGTGGGGGCAGGGCACGCCGGCCGGCCAGGCGGGGGTGGGGCGCTCCGACTCCCCCAGGTGGGCGCCAGCCTCCGGGGACCCGTCCGCCTGGGGGGCGGGATCCATGGGCCTCCGGGGTTAGCACGCCTTTGCGGGGGGCACGGGGCACACCCCCAGGTCGCAGGGGCACAGTCGGCACCGCAGATCAGACAGTGACCGCAGGGGAGCAACTAGAACCCGAAGTCAGGGAGCCGGGGGCCGGGGGGCCGGGGAAAGCCCTGACCACCAAGTCCACGAACAGGTGGCGTCCCTGGGCCGGGGTTCCTGTCACAGCCCACGGCCCGCGGCCCAGGACCTTCTCATCGCAGGGACACCGCGTGGGGGGCTGGGCCCCGACACTGTGTCCAGTTCTCTGTGGGCTCTACGCCGCTGGCTGCAGGGCGGGGCGGCCCAGCAGGCACCCCGCGGGCAGGGATGGGGCACCCCCACCTGCAGAGGAGGGGAGCCCGGGCCACCCTGCCTCGCCTCGCCGAGGACAACAGCTGCACGGAAACACCCTTCTCCTGAGTGACAGCAGCAGGTGCAGAGGAGGGGCGAGGACAGAGGCGGGACCCCCTGTTGCCTGGTGCTCAGCAGGCGGAGGCAGGAGGCTCTGACGCCAGGGGGACGGCCCGGGCCGCGGCTTCATCACGCACCAGCAGGCCACGCACGGAGCCTCGTTTCCGCGACCTGTGAAACGGGGCTTCTGGCAGCGCAAGGTCACGAGGTGCACAGGAGCAGTATTAGCACAGAGCCTGGCATGGGGCGCGTGGCACATGCTCCCCCAGTGGGGGCTGGGGGCCGTGGCCGAGGAGGCTGAGCCTGGGTCCCCGCCCTCTGCACCCGAATGGTCCCTCGTCCCAACCATGCTCCGTCCTCCAACAGCTGGAGCACAGTGACACCAGGTGGCCGGTGCCGCCCTGCTCGAGGCCACATCGTGACAGACAGCACAGTCACAGAGGTGCCTGGATGGCACGGCTCCGGGCCCGAGGGAGTGGGGCTGCGGGGTCTCCCTGCGTGTCTCTCGTCTCCGTCTCCCTGCTCCTGGTGCGGGGTGGGCACCGCAGGAAGGAGTGGGCAGAGTGTGGGGGCAGCAGGCATGAGGCCTCGGGGCCCCTCCCCAGGCCCTGAGGGAGATGGCAGGTCCTGCCTCCCAAAACGTGGTGGGAGCGGACGGGGGGCCAGGGCGCTCTGGGAAGCGTGCGCCCCTGCGGTCGGCACCAGCTTGGCCACCACGGGCTGTGCAGCCTCAGCCCGGCTGCCCACCCCGCTGCTCCGCACCTTCTGCAAACAGAGGCCATGAGAGGGACCCCAACCTGCCTCATGTGCCACTGGTTCCAGCCTGGGAAGGGCGGGCTGGACGGCCAAGTCTGGTCTGTGGACACAGTGGGCAGAGCTAGAGCCCTGCTGTGGAAGAGAACAGATTCAGTGCTTCTGGGTGATGGGACATCAACGCCAAACTGGGGCGTCTGAGCTCAAGACCTCGCCGGTTCTGCAGCTCTGAGTGGCGAATGGCATGACGATGGGGCAGAGGGGACACAAGGCAACTGTCCCTTTTCCTCCTGGGGTTCCAGTTAACGATGCCGCGAGGTTACTGCAGAGGGGAGCAGAACCGCTCCCCCAGTGCAGCTGCTTGCAGAACCACACGATTCGGCCTCATTTTCCATGAAAGCTTCTTGGAAATAACCCTGTTCTTCCCGGTCCAGACCCCCAGACACACAAGAACCCCATGAAGCCACATTACGAGAAAATCGCTGCAAACTGTGGGGTTGTCACAGCACAGGGAGCTGAGACTGAGCCTTGTGAGAGCAACTAAATTACAACCAAGGTATAAATGCTTATTGGCCATCGGCCTAATCACAACAAGAAGGGGGTTCAAATACAAAAAGTTCGTTAGCTGAGCTCCCCACTGCGCAGGAGCCGAGAGGCCAGACAGGGTGTCCCGGCAGAGACAACTCTGGGCCCCCACACGGGCCAGGCAGCTTGGCTCCCCGAAGAGGGAAAGTCTGAAGGGGTACAGACGTGAGGGGCCACCAGGACTAGGGCGAACTGGAGCTTGGAGGTGAAGAGCCACTGCAGGACCACCTGACCCCTACCTGTCTGTGTGTCCAGCAGAGACCCTCCTCCCAGCTGCACTCCTGGTGCATTTCCTGCATGGGCCCCATCCTAGTGTATTTCCTGTGCAACTCCCCATCTTGGTGCATTTCCTGCACAATCCCCATACTGGTGCATTTTCTGCACAGCCCCCCTCCTGGTGCATTTCTTGCACAACCCTGACCCTGGTACATTTCCTGCGCAACTCCCCATCTTGGTGCATTTCCTGCACAGCCCCCATCCTGGTACATTTTGTGCAGAACCCCGCATCCTAGTGCATTTCCTGCACAGCCCCCATCCTGGTACATTTCCTGCACAACCCCCATCCCGGTGCATTTCCTGCATAACCCCCATCCTGGTGCATTTCCTGCACAGCCCCCATCCTGGTACATTTCCTGCACAACCCCCATCCTGGTGCATTTCCTGCACAGCCCCCATCCTGGTACATTTCCTGCAGAACCTCGCATCCTAGTGCATTTCCTGCACAATCCCCCATCCTGGTGCATTTCTTGCACAGCCCTCATCCTGGTGCATTTCCTGCACAACCCCTCTGTCCCACACCCGACACGGCCTTCTTGCCTGAGCAAGCAGCACGCATGCTGGATAGATGAATAGGTGTCAAGCGAGCTCCTGCCCTCAAGAGCAGAGAGAAGCTCCTGAAGCTGACAGAGGTCACTTCATTTGCTGAAGTCACGCGCCCAGGAGACAGCAAAGCCAGGCCCAGGCCCAAGGTCATCCAGGCCCAGCAGTGCCCGCCCCGCCACGGCTCACTCCGCATCCTAGCTCCCCCGCCAGGAGGTCTCGATCAGTCTCCTCTTAGCAGCAGACAGTCTCCAGCATCACCACCTCCCGGGGCCGAGAAGCTCAGAGGTCAGGGGCTTCTGGGCTCCTCCCACTTGGGTGCTAAGACCCTCCCAAGCTGGGAGGGAAACTCTCAAGCAGGAGGGTGCACCTGACCAAGCCGGGGGCCCAGCAGCACGGAGGCCTCAGTTTCCATCCTCTGTGCACTGGGGGCGATGATGGCCAGCTTGCAGGGGGACGTGTGTGGGGGGGAACACGAGAGCATGTGGGAGGCTGCCTGTCGGAAAGAGCGTCAGCAGCCACGTTCGTACCAGCAGGGACCAGCTTGTGAGCCTCTGAGCCCTGGGACCCCACCTGAGCCTTTGAGCACCAAGCTGTCTGATGCCACCTCCTCGGAGAAGAGCAGGGCCGCGCGCTCCCACCCAGTCCCCGGGACCTGAACGCAGCCGCACACCAGTGTTCTGAGCGAGTAGCTGGAGGGGCGGCTCGTGCTCACGTCTCCCTCAGCAGCTCAGATTTAGCCTTGGTCAAACCAGAGGACTCGGTACCTGCCGCCAAGAAGCAGGAGAGCCGTTGCTGACCCCAAAACAGCAGTAGTAAGTTACCACGGCGGTGAAGGCAGGGGAGGGGCGCCAAAGGGTTACAGAGGCCTGCAGGTTTGGGCCTAGCAGCCGGCAGGCATGGTGTACCCACCCCCAGCCCGCAGCTGTTTCTCAGCTCGGCAACTGTTGCTTTTTCTGAAGGACAAGCGTGAGCCAGCTGTCACCTCGTGGGACCGACACAGGGAAGGGTGGGTCTTCAGCAACAATGAGACAAGGGGGAAAACGTGGACGGTCTAGGTCAGGGGGTCCCGGATTTTTACAACCTGGACCCCTCACCCTGCACCGAACACCACATGGGGGTCCAGCAGGTGCCAACAGGGGTGGCCCCCAACGGACAGGATCATCAGAACCCCAGGACAGAACCGGATCGAATGAGTGTCTTCTCCCAAGGTGCTTACAGATGAAATGTTTGCCACAAATAGTGCAGCTGGGGCGAGAAAGATGAAACCACGGGGAAGAGGGACCAGCATCGCTGGCGACAGGCGCGGCTGGAAACGCTTGAAATTTTCCACGAAGAAGCGTTTTTAAAATAGCATCTGGCAGTCGTTTTAATCTAACAAAGAATAAGCAAAATGCTTTTCACGACAACAGGAGAATAAAGAGTTCTCCTGTAGTAAGAAACACACACCACCCTCCACACACACTCACCAACTCCCACATGCACACACGTGCACACGCACACACGCACGTACACACACGCACATATAACCCCACACACTCGCACCCGCATGCACACACACACACACACCACATGCACACACTGTACCCCACACACATGTACACACACACCCTGCACACATGTGCACATGCATTCTGCACACATGCAGCCCGCTCACACACAACCATACACGCACACACACACACACATGTACACACACCCGCACACATGTGCACATGCACTCTGCACGCATGCACACACATGCAGCCCACTCACACACAACCATATATGCACACACATGCACACACACCCGCACACATGTGCACATGCACTCTGCACACATGCACACACACATGCAGCCCACTCACACACAACCATACACACACATGCACACACATGTACACACACCCGCACACATGTGCACGTGCACTCTGCACACATGCACACACACATGCAGCCCCCCACACAACCACACACACACACGCACACACGTGCCCCACACACATGTACACACATACTGCACACACACATACACATGCACACACACATGTACACAGACACCCACAGGGCAGCTGGGCTGTCCACACCCTCTGGGTCCTCAGTGTCTCCGGGTCCCCGTCCACACCATGGGTGCAGGAAGCAGTGAGCCTTCAGGCTCCTCGGGTCACCTGTGTACAGGCTGGTCAGGCGACGTGAACAGGTGAGTGGTTAGGGGAATAATAGGGTGTGCAGCGGCCTGGACACGGCACACCCCCAGACCCTGCAAGTTTTCAAACACGGTGACCCAGGCAGGACCCACCGCACGCCCCCAGAGGGCCACCTGGGCAGGGAGCCCTGGCATGCCTGACCACACAGCCAAGTGGCCCGTGTGCCTGGGTCACACAAGTCCCGGCTGCCCCAAAGGCTCCATCGAGAACCAAACCTACTGGAACCACAGCACTTCCTCTTAATGGGGACACCCTGGGTGGCCTTTCCCTGGGCCATGCAGTCGGGATGGGCAGGCGGCTCCGGTTGGGCGGCCTCAGGGCCTGCTCGAGGGCACCACGGCCGGCAGCACCCCACCCCCTCCTCACAGAGGATGCATGGTGCTGGGGCTGGCTCCGAGCGCGGCCCGTGACACAGTGGCAGCTCCCGCCGGGCGCAGCAGCACCTGTGTCCGGCTGGGTGCACAGCCCACCGTTTGCTGACCCCGCGCTCCCGGCCCAGAGCAGCCCTGCTCTCCACAGAGAGAACGTCGCATTCTCCACATGCTCGAGCCATGAAGCGTGGGCTCACGCGGCCCTGGCCCTCCAAAACGCTAATTTTGTTTTTCAGAGCTGCCTGCAGGGGAAGCAGCGGTCCCGAAACCGGAGCCAGGCTGGAGGAGGCCGAGCCGGGCCCGCAGGCTGCGCGGGAATCCAGCAGACGGGTGTGTTTTTCCCATCACCTGGGGCCCCGAGCCAACTGTGGAAAAACAGGCTGCACAGAAGAGATACGCGGCGGGAGGAAGGGGGCGGCAGGCGGCAGCTGCAGGCCCGCGCCCTCGCCACGGCCCATGCCCATTAGCGCTGCTGCGGGCAGGAGCCCTGCCAGGAGGCCCCGGGGGTGCGCTGCCCGCCCGCCCACCTGGCGGCTCCATAGGAGGCCCCAGGGAGGGCCCGGCCTGCACGGCAGCTCCGTACACGGTGCCTGCTGACGGCCCTGCGTGTCGGCTCCTGGGGTGCTGCGGTGCACCCTCCTGGTCGCCCCAGGAAGGAACCCCGTGAACCCCAGGGCTCCCACCTCCCTCCCCCAGGCCTGGGACCCTCAGGGCCCCTGACAGGGTCCACTGCACAGCCCAGAGCTCCGGACACCCCATGGGCCACCGTCTGAGGCTGTTCTGGCCCCTGACCAGAGAGTACCTGCCCCCCGTGTCCCCAGGAAGGACACAGCATGTGCCTTTGCTCACAGGAGCCAACCAAACAAGGAGAGATGCACCTGTCACCTCCCAGTCCCTCAGCTGGAGCGGCTCCACTCTGCGCAGGGCTGCAAAGGGCCAGCCCAGGCACAAGGACACCCCACTCCAGCCCACAGGGCACACGTGCTGCCTGGCCTGGAGCAAGGGGCAAGGGGTCGCCCCACGCTGGGCCTAGAAACCTCTTCCATACACTGGGGCAGGGGACAACCTGGCCTCCCAGAGTCCCTTCCACCACGTCCCAAGGCCCCGAGCCACCCACTCACCTCCTTCGTGGCCCCCCTAGAAGAGAAGGCTCAGCTGTGGGGGGGTCGGTGCATGACCTTCTGTTACCGGAAGGGGCTTCAGCAAACCGTCACCTTCTCTCCACACTCGAGTGTCCCCACACAAACCAGAAACGCCCCAAAGGGAAGAGCCGTCGTAAGCTGACAAGGGCCAAAGCACGCCGCCGGTGACAACAGGGCTATCGGCCTTAAACCTGGACTTAGCAGGAGGGGTCAGGGGGCAGAAGAGGGGGTTCGCCCCACAGGTGGGTTTATTTACAAAGGAACGTCCGTGGTGGGGTGGGGGGAGCCGCCGGCGGCCGCTCAGGGAAGGCACACCAACGCCCTGCAAGCCTGGAGCTGGGCCGCACTCGCCAAACCACGGCCGAACCGAACCGAAGCCCGGCTGCGAGTGACGCCACACGGGAGCCGTCACGTGAGAGGCCGGGAGGCAAGCTCCCTGCCCAACCCCTCAGGAGCCCGTGTCCCGAGCCGCCAGCCCGTTTCCTCAGGGGCCGCGGCCAGAAAACGCAGCCTCGGGGTTCCGAGACAGACGGTGAGTGAGAAACAAAGGACACACACCCTGCGTGGACACTACAAAGGACACGACACCTCTGCGGAGGGGAAGGTGTAGTCCCCCCACCTGCTTCCTCTCCTCGTCGGCGTGCTTCTGGGAACTTGGGACCGAGGGCGCAGGACCCCCATGCAGGCCCAGGACCCCCGCGCGGGCCCTTCCCACACATGCAGAGCCGGGCGCCTGGGGGTGTCGTTCGGATCAGCTCAGACTCGGGCCGGGAGCCTTACTGAGGGGCCCCGGGGAGGGCACGCGGCGGGCAGGCTGCAGGTTCAGGGCCAGCCAAGGAGAAGGAGTCCGGCGGCTCCTCAGAAAGCTGCATGTGGAGCAACCGTCCCAGGGTTCACCCGAGAGACCCCCGCCCACAGCCGCTCAGTCACGACGACCCGGACGTGGAAACAGTGCCGAGACGTGCCCCCCGATGGCACGGCGCATGCACTTTGCGTAGCGCTGTGACCAGCATGTGCTCCGCTACCCAAGCACAGAGTCACCATTTGCCGAAAACGGAGACAGAACTGTCAGAACGCCGTGCGCCCTCTCATCCGTGCCAAGGGCTTTGTCGTAAAGAGAGACACGGGCCCTCGCTGGGGTGCCCACAGGCTGCTCACGTCACTTTTACATTAGAAAATGCCGCTTTTACATTAGAAAAACTGAGAACGTCAGCCCCGCGAAGACAGGGAAGCCACAAACCAACCGGGAGACGGCGACGTGCGCACGAGCCACAAAACCACAACCGGGAGACGGCGACGTGCGCACGAGCCACGAAACCACAACTGGGAGACGGCCACGTGCGCACGAGCCACGAAACCACAACCGGGAAACGTGAAACCACAACCGGGAGACGGCCACGTGCGCACGAGCCACGAAAACCCACGCACGAACCACAAAACCACAACCGGGAGACGGCCACGTGCGCGCGAGCCACGAAAACCCACGCACAAACCACAAAACCACAACCGGGAGACGGCCACGTGCGCACGAGCCACGAAAACCCACGCACAAACCACAAAACCACAACCGGGAGACGGCCACGTGCGCCCGAGCCACGAAACCCCACGCACGAGCCACAAAACCATGACCGGGAGACGGCCACGTGCACACAAGCCACGAAACCACAACTGGTTCCCTTCCGTGGCGACACAGACTGAGGGTCAAACGTGCACAAGAACCCGTCAGGGTTTTGCCCCAGTGGGTATCTCTAGGAGTCAGACGGTGGGGGACAGTTTTGCTTCTCGTCTCATCAAACATTTCCACTTTTTCCAGTGATTCAGGTGATCGCAGCCCCCAGGCATGGGGAACCCTCACCCCACATCCGCGCCTGAGCCCGTCCTGACCACGCAGCTGTCCCCGCAGGGCTCAGTCACCTCCCCGGGGGCGGCTGGATGGGCAGGCGTGGTCGGACAAGCATCCCGGCCCCGAGTCCCCCCAAGGCAGGGAGCTCACTGCAGATGGGGCAGAACCGTGCATGGAGAAGATGCTAGAAAATCAGGCCCATGGCGATCAGGACGCAAGAGGCACAGGTGTCCTTCCAGCGGGCTCCGTGTGGGGACCTCAGCCCCCGGCCCCCCTCGTGGCCCCTACCTCCTCTCGTTGTCATCCAGGTGAGCAAACAGCACGTTCTTGGAGATGGCTTTGGCCAGCGCCGTCATGGTCTTGTAGTCCTTGGGGATGACCTGTGGGGACAGCCGGCGGAAGTCGGGGTGGGGGGACGGAGGTGGAGCTGGGACAGAGCTCGTCTGCGCCTTACTGGCCAGCACACCCCTGCTGCATTCACGTGACCCTAATGGCCTTGCTCCGTCCCACACCCCATCCAGGCCCCTCTCCGTCGTCACGTGCCCCCTCCGGGCTCGGGCCTCCCCTGCTTCGGTGACCCTGGCAGGTTTGGGGAGTGCTGGTGGCTTAGCTTGCAGAATGTGCCTCATTGTGGGCTTGTCTGGGATCGTGGGGTCCTGGGTTTGGGGAGGGGACGCAGGTAGCGTCCACTGAGGGGGAAGGAGCGTGACGTCCAGGGTGGGGGAGGAGTCAGCCCGGCCTCCAGGGCAGCCAAGGCCAGAACCAACCCCACCCACTGGACACCGGACGCCCTAGCCGGCCCCGCCCCTGCCCCAGCCCGCATGGGGGCGGCCACGTGACGGGTGGCCCCACCTTCCTGACGTAGGACACGGCGTCCTCCTCTGTGTACACCTCCGCACTCACGCCCCCACGGCGGCGCCGGGCTTTCACCACCGGGTTGGGCAGCGTCGGGGACA
>PVJL010017872.1:0-17266 GCA_004026885.1 Lyroderma lyra
TGGATGGATGGATGGATGGTGGATGGTGGATGGATGACAGAATGATCAATCTTGTGTGAGGATGGAGACAGGTGACAGTTGAACTGAATGTCGTATCGGGCTACGACTGAAATAGTCTATGGGACAGCAAGCTTTCACATCCGGGATGTGGTGCAGGCATTTACTAATCAGTATTAGCTCCACCCATATGAACAGGGCCTTTCTGAAGTGGACGTGTCTCCAATTCCGTGTCCCCCTTTGCCCCCCAGACCTGTCTTCGCATGTGGGGGCGTTCTGACCGGAGAGTCGGGCTTCATCGGCAGTGAGGGTTTCCCCGGAGTGTACCCTCCCAACAGCAAATGCACCTGGAAGATCACGGTAGGCGTTTTCTAAAGGGGAATCCCCATCGCCGTGGGTCCCGGGGACTGTGGGAGGGCACTGCTCTGTCCTTCCGGGGTCGGGATCTGGGTCGGGGCAAAGGTCTGGGACGTGGGGGTGTCGGATTGCCCCCGAACGAGGTGGAGATCGTTGTTAACAGAGCTGGTGGCGACCTGTGTGAGCGACGGCAAAGGGCTCAGGATGGGGCGCGAAGGAACGAATCCTGAAGCAGAAGTTCTGGAGACTCAGAGCTGAGTGCGGGGGTCGCCGGCGAGGGCTGCGTCCCGGCACCGGGCCTGCGGTGACTGCTGGGTGCGCTGTGCTATGTGCGTCTTGCAAAAATGCTTCCCGGTGGGGAACAGGTCAAAGGGGGGAGGGTTTCCCAGAACTTTCACCCATTCCAGGAAAACAAGGGGGGCAGGGGAACCCCACTTAACCTCCCTGACCTGAAACCACCACTGAAGACAATTTAAGAAGAAACTAATGGTGGGAGGGGGCTAACCACCCGACGGGGGCCCCCGCCATGCCCGGGCCCGTTCGCCAAGGCACCGGTGACGCTGAGTCAGGACAGGAAGCCCGCGGAGCTCGGAAAGGGTCTGGGTGTGGAGCTGGCGTGCGTACTGGGCCACCGTTTCCTTCCCGGTGCTCTCACGGCTGAGGGGTGACCTGCAGCTCCAGGACGTGGTGACAGAGACCGCGAGTGGCTGTGGTGCTGGCCCCGACGGGGTGGCCAGGGGAGGCCACGCGGCACAGGACAGCGCGGCCGAGCAGGTGACAGATGAAATCGTGTGACGTCCTCTTCCTCGGGCAGTGGTCCCGGCAGCTCTGAGTGCGGCTATGTTCCCAGCCAAACGGCTGAGGCCCCGGGCTCAGACCCCTGCTGGCCGGACCCCGCGCAGGCGCCGGGGACAGGCAGGTGGTGGCCTCATTCCAGGGGGTTGGCTAAGAGCGTCCCCAAAGCCAGTAGACACGACAGTTCTCCTGCTGCTGCCGCCAGTGCCCCCGGGACAATTCAGGGTCACTATGAGCACGTCACAGAGACCCCTCGCGGGGGAAGTGTCTCGACGTAGCTCCTGGACGCGAGTCCCCGGCGCCGGAGAGCGTATCCTGCCTCCCGCCACACGCCCGCCTGTCTCTCTGTCCACCTGTCCCTCTGTCCCTCCAGCGGGAGCCACGTGCCAGCAAGGTGGCCTTCACCGTCCGGCTGGTGTCATGACGCTTCGTCCCATCAGTGGGGCGGGTGGGGGGCCCCGACGTCAGCCCCCGATGCGTTCAGGAAGACGAACGACCCGACTTTGCAGACGGTCATGGGGGACGTCCTGGCACAGGCAGCACCGGGCGCAGACGGGAACTTCCGGCGCCGTGACGGGACCCGCAGGTGTCCGTCGTGACTGCTCGGACAGGTGTGCCGTCCGGGACACGCTCTCCATTGGATGCTTCCGTGCAGAGTCATTAAATGACAAACTCAGCCCCCCGGGGACGCCGACCGCATTCCCAGCGCTCGGGAGCTGCATGTGGACAGTGGCCCCCGCGGGGGACAGTACGTGATAGGACCATGTCGGCCATCACGTAACGCCCCTTGGACGGGGCTGTCCTGAGAAGCCTGGGGGCTGCATTTTTCTGGCCACCGACTCCGAGTGACCTGCCGTCCTTCTAGGTTTCACTCGAAAATGCAAAGCTGGAGGGTCACTCAGAGAAGCTGTCACACGTTTTGCCATCCGCGCTGGCCTGAAGCATCCCTTGGTTTCCTGTGGACGTGGGGGACTGTCACCTACCGGGCACCTGCGTAACACGCCGAGTGCACACCTGGGCTGGGTGGGGAGGAGCTGAGTGTGACTGACAGCGAGGGGCTCTGTAATCCTTTGGGAAATGGTGGGGTGGTCTCCTGAGCAGCCGGGAAGGATTGCAGGATCGGGGTGAGGTGGAAGTCACCCCAGTAGCTCGAAGGGTGAGAACCAGCAGCCCAGCCTGCGCCCAGCCCTGTGACATGGAATGAAGCTCCAAGTGCTGATGCGCAGCTCCCAGACTCCTCCTGCTGCTGGTGACACCTGCCCAGCGGGGCCCAACTTGGTGGCTGTGTGCAGGAGACACTAAGAGCTCCCGCGGGGGTGGGGAGAGGGGACCACTGACAGCAAGGACACAGCCGGTGCGACGTCGTTGACAGTGACGTGGGCAGGACACGTTGACATGGAGCCACCCGGCAGGTGCGAGGCGCCAGAGCACCCAGGTGGACGCGAGGTTGACATGAGCGGGGGGCTGCCCTGACGACGTGTCCCCCACGCTCTGAGTGGGCTGGGACCTCAAGCCACAGGTCCGCCTTCTCGGCACGAAGGCCACCATTCCCTGTGTGACTTCCTTAGAACTTCAGGGCAAACGCGGCCAACGAGCATCCATCACTTGTTCGTCCCATGATCTCGCGGTGCAATTAGAGATTCGTGTCGGTGACGTGACACGATTTTTTTTTTTTTAAAGAGAAATAGGCGTCAGCAGCAAATAGCGCGTCGTGAGAGCCACGCTGTTCGGCGCTGGACTCGGGCTGCGCGTGGTGGCCCGCTGCGTGGGGCCGGCGACCTGTGTGTGTAGCAAACTGGTCCAACCCGCGGCCTGCGGGCCACACGCGGCCCAACGCAGACTCGCAAACGTCCTTAAAACACGACGAGAACGATGCACGGAACGAGGCGTGCGAGAGTGTTTAGGTGCAGCCCAGGACAGCCCTCCTTCCCGGGCCACGCTGCCCCGGATACACGGCCTCGTGTCACTCATCGCGTCCACGGCTGGGTGGTCGGCGGGGTACGTATCGGCGCGCCTGTGTCCTGAGCGGGGAGATACAGGAATGTTGTCACGCTTGCAAATGGTATGACAAGACTAGCACAACAGTTCTGGCGAGGTGACACATGAACGAGCACGTGACGCTTCCTGAGCGGCTACTATGCACTAAGCGTGGGGCAGGGCCCTGCAGGGACAAAAAGAGGAGGCGAGTTTCCGTCCTCGGGGGGTTACGAACGGGTAAGGAGGGGTCGGACAAGACACTCGGCGGGTGCGCAAGTACGACGTGCACCGTGAGTCGTCGTACGTACTGGCCATTTGAAATAAAGGCGTGTTTTCGTGGATTTAAACTCTGAAGGGTCTTGGCTTGTTTAAGACGAAGCTACTTACTGCCCCGTGCACACGGCGACAGACGCGATGGCCAGGTCACGCCCTCGGGTGTCAGCACCACGGAGCTCCCCGGCCACGTCCGACGGCCCGTCCTAAACAGGACAGAAAGCAACGGTCCTGCCCCGTTTCCGGCGGGGCGTCTGGTCAGCCTCCGTCCAAGGCTTGAGCGTCCATTCCGATGACCTTTGTCAGGCTTCCCGGAGCGACTGCACGGCTCCCGCCCCGGCGTTTCCCGACGTGCCTCGTGCGCCGTTAGGCAAAGGCGTTCCGGCGCCGCTGCCTCGGGAGGAGCTCCGGTGCCCACGTGTGGTGACGTCATCCTCGACACCCCCCCCCCCGCCGGTTAAATTCAGGACGGGGGGCGCCGACGCCCGCACGGGGCACCCGCGCGTAGATGACAAGAAGCAGGAGACGGACGTGTGAGGGGGTGCATGCTTGCACACTAGCCTTCACGTGGCTCCCTCGGGGATGGGCGCAGGCTCGTGTGGACAGGAAAGGGGTGCGCTCGGAGCCCCGTGCTCGGTGCGGAACGTGAGAAAACCGTGAACCCAGGCAGGGGCTCAGTATTCAAGTCCCTTCGTTCCACCTAAGGGCACAGCAAGACATGCTCAAGTGGCTGCAATTTCGCCGGCACAGGCACGGGGGCGGGGGCCGGCGGACTGGAACTTGGGCCTGCGACACGGATTTCCTGGCTCGAAACTCCACGCAGGATTTAGAATTGCACCGAGACTCAAGTTCCCGCCTCAGCTCTGGGGTTGGTCATTTCAGCTGCCCGGGCGGTCGCTCAGCCCCGGATTCCGTCCAGCTCCTCTGTGGGGGTGAGTCTGACGACCAGGGAAGGCCGGCACCCCCCGCCGTCGTCATGGGCTCGGACGGCCCTCGGCGCTCGGCAGGACACTATTTTGGGTTGGAACCCGCCAGCTCTGAGAGGGGGACCTATTCAGAGGCAAGCAGCACGGGCTGAGAGAGCATCTGCTAGCAGCTCCTCGGCCTTCGGGAAAGCGTTGGATTTTTTAGAACCGAGGGACGCGCCCAAGAAGGGAAGTGACACGGGGCTGACGGGCACGGCTGAGCTGAGACTCCAACAGAAACGGGTGCAGGAGTGCTCGGCGCACGGGCCTGTGCACCTCACATCTCCACGCGTTTATTCAAGTTTCAGGAGTTTCGTTCCAGTTGGCTCCTCCATCTTTTTGGGGGCAAAGACCTTTGTGGGGGAAGTGCCCACAGCTTGGGAGGACAGGTTCACAGTGGGGCTGTCACCTTGTTTGTGACGACGCTTGGCCATGGCGGAATCGTGGTCACCCTCACCCGGCGTTCGCGTCCAGGGGCTGTGGTCCGCCGGTGGGACAGCCCCGTCGCTGGTGCGCGGAGCCGTGCAGCGGGAGGCAAGGGCTCACCCCCCCTCGGTGCACCAGGTGTGACCAGCTACGGCGTCTGAATGAACAAAGATCATCACAGTCACAGGCACAGGCCGGGAACGCCCCCGGGAACGCCCCCCTCGCTTAGGACACAGGTGTCCCGCCGTCCCTGCCGCCTTCTGCAGTTCTGGAAAGTTCTCCGTCCTGAGTGCCTTCAGGTCTCACGCCGCCTCTGATGCGGCGACTTCTCACAAACCAAAACCCGACGTGAGTCCTCACGCACTTAGTCAGCGGACCGGGCACCGTGGGACTTCGGGCTCCTCCCCAAAGTCAACATGACCACCAAAGGCCTCTGTCATCTGTGCGTCTTTGCAGAGTGACACCCCTATGCTCCTCTGGGCGACCTCCTGCCCTTGAAGTGGGGAGATGCAGCTGTCGGACACTGTGGCTCGACCACGCGCGCCCACAACCGAAGCCGGGTCCCCGGGGCGGCGGGGCTGCTGGGAGAGCACTGCTGAGCGCCTCTGCCACCTTCCTTCCCTCCGATCGGGGGGCAGGCAGGACGCGTCGTCAGCATCGCGGGGGGACACGCGGGTGAACAAGGTCTCGGCTGACACGAAGACCCACCTGTTACCATCAGCTGTGTGTCCAGGCCCCCCGGAATGTCGAGTTTTCACCTGGAAAACACACGAAACCTCCGTGACTCGGAGAAGAGAGGAGGACGCGGCGACCCACGGCGATGGGGTCAGTCCCCGTGAGAAGCGGCGTGGCAGGCGTCGCGTTGCCTGCTGGTGCCTCCAGACGGCTTGGCGTCCTGCAACACGCAGGTCTGTGCTGAGGTCCAGTGGCCTCTGCAGGCAGAGGGGCATCCGTGACTAGGCCGGAGCCCACCTTTGTGAAGCTTCGTTCACACAAGCGCCGGGGGGAGCTGTGGGACTGTCGGGGGGAGGGAACGCTGGGGTGGCGAAGAGCTCGGCTCCGTTGGGGCCCGAGAGGAGACACGGCGTCCCCCGGGCCGGCACGCTCTCTGCTTCCGTTAGTAGCCAGCTCCGGGACGCGACGTTCCAACTGGCCCTTCTCCCCGCAGGTCCCCAAGGGGAAGGTCGTCGTTCTGAACTTCCGCTTCCTCGACCTCGAGAGTGACAATCTGTGCCGCTACGACTTCGTGGACGTGTACAGCGGCCACGCCAGCGGTCAGCGCATCGGGCGCTTCTGCGGCACGTTCCGGCCGGGGGCCCTGGTGTCCAGTGGCAACAGGATGATGGTGCAGATGATCTCGGACGCCAACACCGCCGGGAATGGCTTCATGGCCGCCTTCTCAGCCGCCGACCCCGAGGAGCGAGGTACGGGCCCCGGAACGGCGGTCCCAGCGGTGGGGAGGGCGCCTGCGTGTCCAGCACCCTGCAGGGTGCTTTACGGGTGCAGACGCCTCTGACTGAATGGGCACGAGGCGTTCCCAAACAGAGAACCCCCCGGAGGTCACTTAAGAACTCACCTTCTGGTGTTTTGGAGCCCAGGTGCAGGCCCGTGAACGTTCAAAGGCAGACGCCGGTGCAGCGAAACACGGGGAGTTTGCAAACACACGCGCGGGCCGTCCGGGAGCATCCAGCCACCTGTCGTTCCCGTTGTGTGGGCCGGGGCGGGACACTTCCCAGAGGGCCCACGTGCCCGTGCCCCCTCACCCCCTGGAGACGCCCCTAGAGATGGCCGTGCCTGGCCTTCGCCCTGCTGAGGGCACCCGCTGATGCGCACGCATGTCCACAGCAGGTTTAAAGAGCAGAGGGGCCATCACGCACTCATGTTGTTTCAAACCATTGTGGGCTGAAAGTGTGTGTGCGTGGGTAGGTACATGCATACGTACGTGTACAGCGACATGGTCCAAAAGCAACGTCCGACACAGTCTAGAGGAAAGCGCTGGATGTTTAAATAACCAAAGTCACGACAGACAGAGCATAAGAGAGGGGAAGAGCAGGTCCGATGCAGACTCTGCGGAAGGAGGCACACACACGGCGCACACACAGCATACACGCATGGTGCACGCATGGCACACAGGCACAGCACACACACGACACACGCACGGCACACGCACAGCACACACACACGGCACACATACATCACACACGCACGGCACACACGCATGGCACATGCACGCACGGCACACACGGCACATGCACGCACAGCACATGCATGGCACACACATACGGCACACGCACACACGGCATACGCATGGCACACAAGCACGGCACACGCACAGCACACGCATGGCACACACGCACGGCACACGCACGGCACACATGCACGGCACATGCATGCCACACACGTAGCACACGCAGTGCACACATGGCACACACGCACAGCACACACACATGGTGCACGCACAGCACACACACACCGCACAGCACATGCACGGCACACGCACGGCCCACATGTAGCACATGGGGAGCAACTCGGAACCGTCAGCAGGTAGGGATGCACGTTCAGGCCATGCTGGGACACCCCCATGCACCCCCAGGTCAGCTGACACATCGGGTGGCGTCACCTCCTGGGGACCATTTTCCGTCGTTTCATGTGAAGTTAAACATCTACGTCTAGTCGCCACCACACATGTCCAGGGACGTCTGACATGACGTCTGTCACACAGTAACTGTGCTTAGGTGTAGGTTATGATAGCCGGGGTGCACGCTCACGTTTCGGGGGCTTCCCCCACGGCTGAGATGGCATCATCATGTCTTGTTTTTACGAACGAAGGATTCTTCAGAATGATGCGAGATGCTGCTAACATACAGAGGTTTTCTGTACCAACGAATTCGAATTTTTGTCCCTGGGCGCGGATGCTGACCCTCGTGTCCAGGTTTTACAAGTCCACGTGGTCCGCTGGGCCTGCAGGGTACCTGGGCGAGGGCACGCCCAAGAGATCCGTCTTCAGCTGCTGAAAAACCAAAGAAAGAAGGAAGACAAGCAGCTCCGGCCCCGAGCACACGCCTCCACCTGCGGTGCTGCCGTGTGGGGTCGGGGGGGGACGGGGGGGCGCGGTGCGACCGTTTTCCCCACGGTCCCCTGGCACTGCGGCCCCCGGTCTCCACGTGGTGGCGGGACTCCCATGGGGATAGAAACATGGCTGTTTTTCTCTGTCTTTAATAACTTTAGGGGATCAGTACTGCGGCGGGCGCCTCCAGCGACCTTCCGGCTCCTTCAAAACCCCCAACTGGCCCGACCGCGACTACCCGGCCGGAGTCTCCTGCGTGTGGCACATTGTCGCCCCCAAGAACCAGGTGAGGCTCCCTGAAACCGGGAAGGGCCCAGACTCCCGGGTCGGCTCCCGCACCGCCGGCCTCACAGAGGCCCCGACCCCATTTCCGGTTCTCTGATGGCCAACGTTCCGACGGGCTCTGAGCACGCTCGGTAGGCCAGTCCCGCGGGCGGCGGGGGGACCGCTGGGAGACGTGGGCCGCAGAACATAAAAGGTGCCCCGTCCACGTACATGGCAGGTGACCGCTGGCTCATGCCAAACCCAGTGTCTTAAGAGCCACCCATGTCACCAAGCCCCAAGCAGCCTGACGCGCCCGTCGCCGTGACAAAGCCAGTGCCCGCGTGGCACACGTGCTCTGCTGGGACGACGCGTCTGCTGGGGGTGGGGCCTTCGGTTGTTTCCTGTGCTTGTTTCTCATGAAACGTGTGCGGGTCCCCACACACAGCTCTGGGCGGGGCCCTGAGACCGTCAGAGGAAAGGCGGCTCGCCAGTGGTCACTGGTCGGTGCCTGCAGGGGCCGCGACCCCGTCCGGGAGCCGCTTCCCAGGGGGAGAGACCGGCCGGCTCAGGGACTTGTGGAAGCAACCAGAGAAGGTGACGTTACTGATGCGCGGTCTGGCCAGCCCTCGGGTGCTGTTTCTCAGGGAAGGAGTCCTACGTTGACCTTCCCTGTCACTTGCACTGACACCAGGTGCCGAACGCTGTTCTTTGCTGGACAACTGCGCGGGCGAGTGAGTGACTCGCACGTGCACAGACGCGCACACACACGCTTTGGTCCTGATTCCGAAACTTCGATTTCCAAGGAGAAAAATCTGGTCACGTATTGACCAGTGATGGACGATTGTGTAGTTTAAAGGAGCCTTCAGGGTGCCGTCCCTCACGCATTTAACCACGAGGTGGCACTGGTCACGTTGCTCTGTGGTCGTCCCACGCGGGTTGGACCGAGCAATTTCCATCTAACTGTGCTCGCAGGGACAGCCCATTTCTCTCCATTGTCCCTTTCTCTGATTATTTAAATTCAAATTTGGGTTTCGTTTTATTAAGGTCACTCCCGGCTTCGGCCAACTGGGCTTTTACGGGGAAATGGCCCCAAGTCATTCCTGTGCAGACCTCAGGGCCCTTCCTTCGGCCAAAGCCCGCCGTCCGCTCTTGGTTTCCCGTCAGAGCTCTCCCCGTGGCCCTGCCATGACGCACCCACTTAGTGTCTGTCTTCTCTGCAAAGCCGTCACGCGGGGACTTTCTGAGCAGAGAAAGTTCAGTCGGCTTCTTAAACAACCTGGAAAGACGGCACCCAGACAGGAAATGCTTTAGCAGCATTTACAGCAACGCTGAGTGTGACGAAGCCGTGACCCGCCTGCCGCTGCGGGGGCTGTTTTCCCAGGCGCATGAATACGCAGGTGACGGGGCCACTACCCCCAAACCCCAAACCTGCCCCTCGGTTCCTCTGCGATACGCCTGCTGTCAGTCTTCCCCCCGACGATGGCGTGGGGGTCGGACTCAGCGACCTGCCACGCGCCCGTCCGAATGGGTCGATGCCCTTGACCTTGCTCAAGCAGCAGCGAGGGTCACCTGTGCACCGGCTGCCCGGCGAGAGCGGGGACTGGCCGTCCAGGGGCCGCGGGCAGTTAGGAACCCCGCGGGGTGCCCTTGGGCCGCACGTTGGAGGTGCCCCAGGGAAATCCACTTGGAAGGGGAACGAGTGTCCTTTAAACCCAAAGTCCCTCCTGACTTGGACAAGTTGGGACTCTCGTATTGGTACCAGTCCCCCCGAATCCCCAAACACCAAGTAAGAAATATGTGAGCACCCCGACACCGACGTCATGCGCTGCCGCCTGGGTGCACCTCTCTCAGAGCCCTCCACGTCGCCACGTGGCTGCGCTCAGTCAGGGGACACCACCGGCCCCCCGCCCTGCGCCCGAGTCTGCCCCCTCAGAAGGGCAACAACTCTGCCACCGCAGCCCCCAAGGACACACAGCAGCACAGGGGACTCCTCAGACAACGCCCCTCATCCCCACTCCTTCTCGTCCTGATGAAGTTGGGCCCTGGGCCCCCATCCGCTCCAACTGGCCTCAGCCTGGTCCCCACCCTGGTCTGCGCGTGGGTGCTCGGGCCCCACCCTGGTCCGCGCGTGGGTGCTCGGGCCGCACACTGGTCCGCGCGTGGGTGCTCGGGCCCCACCCTGGTCCGCGCGTGGGTGCTCGGGCCCCACCCTGGTCCGCGCGTGGGTGCTCGGGCCCCACCCTGGTCCGCGCGTCGGTGCTCGGGCCGCACACTGGTCCGCGCGTGGGTGCTCGGGCCCCACCCTGGTCCGCGCGTCGGTGCTCGGGCCGCACACTGGTCCGCGCGTGGGTGCTCGGGCCCCACCCTGGTCCGCGCGTGGGTGCTCGGGCCGCACACTGGTCCGCGCGTGGGTGCTCGGGCCGCACACTGGTCCGCGCGTGGGTGCTCGGGCCGCACCCTGGTCCGCGCGTGGGTGCTCGGGCCGCACACTGGTCCGCGCGTCGGTGCTCGGGCCGCACACTGGTCCGCGCGTCGGTGCTCGGGCCGCACACTGGTCCGCGCGTCGGTGCTCGGGTTACATGGTGTTTCCGTATCTGGGCACCGTAAGTGAACGACCCTGACATCTGCAGTCCTAACGAGGGTTCCTGGGGTGGCGACGACCTTCCGAGGGGATTAAAAGCTACAGAAAACGCGTGTGGAAACAGGAGTAAATCCCCGAAGCGAGGGGAGGCGTTTTCCCAGGGGAACACAGGCTGCCCTGCCCGTCTGGGCTCAGGGGGGCCCTTCCCAGAAGTCACCCAGCACCGCGGCTGCACCCCCTCACGCTGTGCTCTCCCCAAAGCTGATAGAACTGCAGTTCGAGAAGTTCGACGTGGAGCAGGACAGCTACTGCCGATACGACTACGTGGCCGTGTTTGACGGCGGGAATGTCGACGACACCCGGAGGATCGGCAAGTTCTGCGGGGATAGCCCCCCGGCGTAAGTGACAGCGGCGCGGGGGTGTGGGGGTTCTGGGACAGGGGGCTGGCCGATCCCGAGAGGGAGGCAGTGCCCAGGGCAGCGGGCACAGACGGGCGAGGCCCAGGGGCAGGTGCTGAGCTGGGTGCCTGCAAAGCGGGCTGACCACACGTCCCAGGTGGAGGACCACAGGGCTGTCCCGTGTCACACGGTGCCTGTGTGCAGCCCACGGACACCCTGAATGCAGCTCCGTGGTCCTTCGTCGCAAGGTGTCCTCGGTGCACAGGTGTCTGCTGAGTCTGGAAGGTTCCGTGTGTGAGGGCTTACGCGCCGGGTGACATCGGGCACGCTCCTTTGAGAATCAGGAACCCTCGGTGCACTCGGGTGCGGTTCGTAACTGCACATCACCGGGCCCGCCGCCGGCCTTGCGGGTGAGGGTGTGGGGCAGGGCTCCCTGATTTCCAAGCCCCTCGGGAAGGGGACCCCCGGGGTCCCTGCCGGTGGCTGCTGGGACGAATCGCCGCGAACCGTGTGGCTGTAGCACGGCATGCTTACAGCCCGACGGCTCTGCAGGTCGCGAGAGCACAGTCCGCTTCCCCGTCCCCTTCAGGGTGCTCTGGGCCAGTGGGGCCCCTTTCCTGGTCTTCATTCAGCGTCGGGAGGGCCCCATGCCTGTTCCCAATGACCTGGAACTTGGTTCGTCACAGAGTGCGCTTGGGGACAAGGGATGAAGCTCAGCTGCAAGCCAGGGAGGAGACGGGACCGCAGGCGGGACCTGCAGAGAGGGACCGAGGAGCCAGGAAGGAGAGCAGGCAGCTCTGACCTTGGCTTTGGGTCAAGGGCAGAAGAGGCTCCGATGACAACGCCTAAGCCAGAAAGCAGTGCAGGGGCGTCTGAGGCCACACGTCACCCCACCCCCCGGTCTAAAATCCGGAGTCAGAAGCGTTCAGTTGGAAGAGCCTCCAGGTGGGCCGCGCCCACAGCGGCCGACACGGGCAACGACCGGGCCCCTCGGGGGCCGCGTCCTCACTGGGGCTTCAGGCACCGTGGGCGGCAGGTTCCCGGAGACCCAAGCGCCCAATAAACATAAATAAGTAAAACTACGCGACGCGCAGTCCACGCCACCGCGACAGTCCTCAGAGGCAAGCAGCGCGAGCAGCCCTGCGGGTGGAAGAGTGACGTGGCCCAGACGTGGCCCAGGTGTGCGTAAAGCATTCTCGCCGACCAGGGGCTGCGCGGAGCACGACCTTCGGGAAGGATCGCGCAGACGCCACAACGGGCCCGATCGAACTTCCAGAGGGGACGGGCGGTGACTGAACGGAAACCCGGAAACACGCAAGTCCAGGAAGGAGGAGGGGACCGAGAAGCCGTGGTGACGCGGGGCCCCAGAACACAGCACCCAGGGACCGATGGGGTGCGGAGGCCGACGGCCAGAGAGAGGACACTGTCACACGGGAAGGACGGACGCGCCCGCAGCACCGATGCGAGTGACCTCAGACCGCGAACGGTGGCGACGGACCGTCACGCCCCCGTGTTACCCGGGCCGCCACTCTGCTGCACATGCGGTGACGTGCAGACCCTCCCGGTGACACGTGGGCTGGGGGAGCTTGCTCCCGACGGACCCTAGCCAGAGGGACGTCACGGCGAGCCCCGGGCAGACGACGGTCAGGGCAGAGACACAGGGGACATAGCGAGGGAGCCGCCGGCCACGGCAGCTGACGGACCCGGTGACGGCCTGACCGCAGGGGTCCGGCGGAGGGCAGGGCGCAGGGAGGGGCGCAGAGCCCCAGAGCCTTGGGGTCACACGGGCCATGCGTCCCAGTGAACGGCCCGTTCAGTCCCCACCTCTGCGGGAGTCACCACCGTGCGTAGGAGCGGCCGACCCTCCGGGGGCACCACCGCGTGCGACTCGTCACCCCGGAGCGGGCAGCCCACTCCAAGGCCGCGGGGATCGTCACCGCTGTGTCTAAGGGACCGCCGAGGGCGAGTTTGCGTCATTCTGCTCGTGCCCGCCACACACAGTGACCACGTTCGCTGCCCCCTCATGGCTGCCGGCCACCCGGACCCTAAACCAAAGCGCCTGCGCCTGCAGCCTGACCCAGACCCGCCCCCGGAGTGGAGCCGACGTCCCGCTGAACCCTGACGGGCTCCTACCCCCGGGGGCCAGCCCCCTGCACCAGGGCCCCGGCGGTGTGGTCACGGCATCCTCCAGCGCCCCGCGGCCAGCACCCCGCACGTCACACAGAGCAGCGGGGCGGTCACCACGTCTGTCAAACCCTGAGGGGTCCAGGAAGAACCAGCTGCAGCTCCAACGCTTACACGGTCCCCGCGTCCCCCACAGGCAGCGGGCGGGGGTCCCCGCGTCCCCCACAGGCAGCGGGCGGGGGTCCCCAACCCCTTCCCACCTGGGCGCCCCCCTAAGCCCACTTCCCTGAAGTGCGCCCCGTGTTGTGAGAGCAGCTGTGCTTACATCCTGACACTTGTGTTCAGAGCCCGTCCTCACGTAGCATCGTGGAAATGAGGTGACAAATCAGGAAAGAGAAGTGACCGGGCAGCAAGGACAAACCGCAGACGTGACAGTTACAGAACGACGACGACAATGACCGAGCGTCTCAACTTTAAATAAACGACTTGAAAATCCCCACGAGAGGCGGCGCACCCACGTACACTCGGCCACTGAGCTGCTCACCGCCTGCCCACGGACGGCTCTGAGTGTTCGGGGGAGTTCTAGAAACGGCACAAACGGGTGGTTCTGGGACTGTGCAGGATGGCTGACCGGAGAGCGGGGGGTGGGGGGGCTCGCAGCCCCGGCCTCACCCAGCAGCACCCACCCAGGGGGTCTGAGTGTGAGTGTCCCCACGAGCGGCGACACGCCCTTCGGCTGACTGTCCCCTAGCGAACGTATGGCATTTACTTGTCCTCTCGCCACAACTCATTGTCGCGTACACCCAAACGTCCCAGCGTGCACCCGCTTGGGGACCGGTGCACCCGGAGGGGGGTATGCGGACCCCCGCTTGGGGACCGGTGACCTGGAGTCCCTTGGTCCTCCCCCTGGAATTCTGATTCCCCTACGTACCAGCCGTGGGCAAACCCCTGGAGCCTTCCGTGCACACAGCACCCTCTAAGGGCCCCCTGGCCCACGAAAAGGGGGTGCTGTGTCGGCCGAACCCGACAGCCGGTGTGAAGCGGGCCTCCTGGGCGAGCCCTGAGTGGCGGGGAGCCGTCAGCGCTCACACGAGCGGGTCCGGGGCCCCCGGTGGTCGGGGACGACCAGGTGGTCGGGGACGACCAGGTGCCCCTCGCGCCGTGACAGGTGCCCGTGCACTGAAACCCGTTCTTCCTCTCTAGGCCCATTCTGTCGGACAGGAACGAGCTTCTCATTCAGTTCTTCTCAGACTTGAGTTTGACGGCCGACGGGTTTATCGGTCACTACAGGTTCCGGCCCAAAAGGCTGCCCACGACCACCGCGCCCCCTGTCACCACCACGCTCCCCGTCACCACAGGTAAGGGCTCTGTCCCCACACGGCAGGCGTGTCAGAACGGTCCCTCTGAAGCGGGCGGGAAACGTGAGAGAAGACCCTGCAGCACTGACGTCCGCCAAACCAGGAGGAAATGCTCTCAGGAGCACGGCGACCCCGAGGGGGAAAGGACAAGGCGTTCGGGACAACGCGCGCTGCGTCTCTCAGTGTCATCCAAGCAAGCGAGGCCGCCGGGCACCCCACTGCACGGCTGCTTCCTGGCACCGACAAGACGATGCTTTTGTCCGTGTGACCGAGAACTGCAGTGGGTGGGCTCAAGCTCCAGGGCCTGGACGCCCCCCCCCCCCCCCCGTGTGCCCATCTGCCAGGACGTCATTTGGGGCTTTTTCGTTCTTTTTATTTTTTTCTTTTTCCGCTCCAAAATGCGTCACACAAAGTATGTTACGTTGTCCCACTGGAGCGAAGCGAACAAAAATCCCCGACGTACGGCAGAACCCCAATGCAGGGCCCGGCCTGCAGCAGCGGGAGGCGTGGGGACGGGGTGGGGCTGTGCCTGTCGCGTCTCGACAACCCATCAGCGGTGGGAGGTCAGGCCCCAGAAGGACGGGGTGGGGGGGTACAGGACCAAATGAAAACAGGCTGAAGGCAGGCCGGCTGCGCGGCCCTGGGGGCAGAGCCGTGCTCGTGCAGGCACCGACAGCCCCGCCGAGGTCGCGTGTATCCACGAGACACGTCCGTCCAGTCCTCGTAGCTGCTGACATGTGGGCACATGTTTAAAACACGGCACGTGTGAGGAAATGCACGGTTTCTACGTTTATTTTCCGCTACACGTAACAGTGTTTGTGAAAGGGGTTCGTTTGTATCTCTCGGATCAGCCGCGAGCCCCGCAGGCTTTAATCAGGGGCTGTTTTTCCTGAGCACTGCCCCACCCCCCAAAAAGCGTGCCCCCGCGTGGCCTGGACGGGTGCTGCCTCGCATGACAGCGGCGTTTCTGCAGGTGACCTCAGTGGACCCCGGGGGCCTTTTCTGTCCCGTGAATCATCTGGGCCCCACCCAGGGGGCTCCCCTAGCTTTCGGCTCTGGCCCGAGCTGCCTCTCAGGTTGCAAACGTGCGGGGCTTCGCATGCTCCAAAGGCGCCCGGCGAGCTCCCTGTCACCGCAGGCGAGACACCCGAGGACCCCGGGCGCCGAGGGCAGAGCTACCGGACTTGGCCGTGTACGACGTGCACACGCACATCTCTTGGCCCAAATCGGTGAGGGGAGATGAGGACGCGCATTATCCCCGGGGAGAGCGGGTGCCGTGTCCACATTCCCGTCTTTCATTCTTTCATGCTGATGAGTTAAAGCGTGAGTCTGGAACCACCATGGACCCGTGCACAAAGCCACGCCTGGAAGACGACCGTCGGTACTGTGTATAGGAAACATTTTATCCAGAAACACGGGTGCGCATGTCACACGGGAGCACATATCACACGGGAGCGCATGTCACACGGGTGTGCATGTCACCCCGGCGCCCCGCGGTGACTCCCGTTTTCCGGGTTCGTGCTGGCTGTGCTGGGTTCGCTCTCCACGGTGCACGGGGACTGTTCCGGGTGGTGACATCCATTATGCACGAAGGAAGCCGAGAACTGGGGCTCAGTTTGGCTCGTGTTGGCTCCCAGGGGTCAAATTCAGCAGAGGAGATGGGGTTACGCCCGAGGACATCGGAGCAGCCTTGGGGACAAGCATTTCTCAGGCTCCTGAACTGTTTCACTGCGAGACAGACAGGCAGGCCGGTCAGGGCGCCCGCGCACGGACCCGACGCCCGCGTTCCGCCTCCCGCGGCTCACGTCTCGCTCTCTCCTTGGAATCCAGGTCTGAGGCCCACCGTCGCCCTGTGCCAACACAAGTGCAGGTGGACCGGGACGCTGGACAGCAATTACTGCTCGAGTCACTTCGGTAAGAAACGAGAGCCAGGCGGCGCTCCGCGGTGAGAAACCGGAGCCAGCACGCCGGGGGGCCAAGGCATCGCCAGCCGCGGGGGGGCCCGGGGCCGGCCGCCGGCCGGTCTGGCCAGGACGATGCCCTTCTGCACGCGGGCACGCTGGCTGGGGCCGTGCACAGGGGAGGCCTTCGCGGCAGAGAGAGACACACAGAACAGGCTCTTTTCTTCGCACAGACTGAACCGACGGCTGGGACGTGACCGTCCCTGCCCTGTGCGCCCCGGCCGGCTCGGCAGTCCACGGGGTGGGGGTGGGGGGTACTCATTTTTCTCAGGTTGGTCAGACCCTGAGGGTGTTTCTCACGCACCTGTGATTCAAGTCAGGTGACCGAGAAACACGCGCAGGCCCGCGTCACAGGCAAGTCCGGCGTTTTCTCTCCCGTCACGCTGACCGGACTGAACGGCGGTCCTGGCCCGTGTCACATGGTGCGTCGGGTCAGCCCACGGACACCTGGAATGGAGCCGCATAGGACCAGGCTGACCCCACAGACCGTGTGACACGGGCCAGGACTGCTGTTTTCTGTCCCGTTTGACACGGGACGTCACACTAAAACGTGGGAATCTGAAGTCCGTTTGGAAACACAGACGAGAATCTGAGATACGACCTGACGACGTTGCCTGTCTAAGCGCTGGCACGGCCGCCCCCCAGCCCCATCCCCAACCTGACCCATTCCATGGGGACTCACTCACGTGGCAAACGGCCCTGTGCTGTCACCTGTGGCCCCTC
>PVJL010017873.1:0-17256 GCA_004026885.1 Lyroderma lyra
AAAAAAAAAAAAAAAAAAAAAAAAAAAAAAAAAAAAAAAAAAAAAAAAAAAAAAAAAGGAGTACGAAGATATTTGTTCAAGGCCTTGTAAAAAATTAGAAATCACCTAAAAGAAATGGCTTTGTATACTTTAGGTCATGAGATCAAAGACACTTAGAAGGTAGGAGCCCTAGGTGTAGCCTTAATAAGAATAAGGGAGATAAGTAAAAAGGATGTCCAAGGCTCCTTAAATTCTAATGAAATTTGGATAACATAGGTTTTTAGAATATAATTCATCCTTTCAACCTTTCTGGAAAATTGGTGTCAATAGGATATGTGGATGTTCCATTTCAAGCCTAAGAAATATATTACTCATTGAGTTATCTGAGGAACATAAGCATGCTCATTGCCTGATTATAAGAAATTCGGCACCCCATATTTTGTGATAATGTCTTGGATTAAAGCCTTGATTGTTGTGAAGGTATTTAATAGGTGCTGGGAATGCTTCTACCCACCCTGAAAAGAAATCAACAAGAGAAAGGAAATATTTATTCTATTCTATTGGGGGAATGTGAGTAAAATCAACTTGCCAGTCTTGACCAGGTACATGCTCCTAGCCTGACGTGTGTGCAGGAGAGGTGAAAGTATCTTTTTTGGGAAGAGACAGAGTAGCACATGGGACAGTCATGAGCAATTTTTTGTAGGTAAGAGGAGAGAGTGCAGCAAAAGATAAAAAGTTTTAGCAGCTATTTTAAAGGTATGTCATATATGAAAGGGTAAGTTGATGGAGTTAAGGATAGAATGAATTTCAGCCTTAGGCAAGACATTCCATCCTTTTAGAAGCAACAAGGGACCTTCAGATTTAGCCTCTGATATTAAGAGAAACGACCACTTTTCTGAAGCATAAGTTACCTTCAGAGCAGGGAGCAAGACCAGCTGGCAGGCTAGGGCCAGGTGAAATGCTACAGTCCTGGCTTCCCTATTTATAAAGGTATTGCCCTGACTGTGTCCTCTTCTGTCTGATGCCCTCTGCTATGTGTAATAGTCCAGTCTTGAGCATCTGGGCCATCATTAATAATCTGTAAATTCGAGATTCATTAGTTATGGGTGATACTTGTGTAGTGAGAAATACCAGTTCTTACCATATAGAGCCATAGTTATGTATTATGTGAAAGGCATATTTCAAACCACTGTATTTATTTACCTACCTCAAGATTAGTTACCAAAGTGAGAGCTCTTGTTAACACAATGAGTCCAGCCAGACTTTTGAGACGTTGGCCCAATCAGGAGTCAGTGAGATTCAACAACATAATAAAAGGAAACAACAGAATATTCTGTGCATCTTTGCCCCTCATGTAAAAAAGGAGCTACCAGGTATAAACCCAGTGTGTATTGCAGTGAGTAGTGGTTGGTAGGTGATGTTGGTGAAGTGGGGGCTTTTGAACTCTAAGATAAACACATAAATGCATGTGAGATTGGTTTAGGTCAGGCAAAATTAAGACTGGTTCAAGAGAAAGACACCTTTGTAGTACATGGAGGGTGATTCAATAAAGAGAAGGTACAATTGTTTAGTTCTGGCTGAGGAGAGAGACCTAGAACCTCATTGATTATAATGTCCAAGAAACTGTGGAGAGACATACAGTTTCTGTTTTATTCAGTGTGACTTATGTCGCTTAGCATGATGATCTCCAGGTCTATCCATTTTGTTGTAAATGACAGTATTTCATCTTTTCTTATAGCAAAGTAATAGCTAACAAATGTCACCCCAGTAAGTTTGACAATAAAAATATGAATAAATAATATGCTGTGGGGAGAATATACAATGATGTCTTGGCCCAAAGTAATTCTGTGGCTCTCCTTTGTTCAAAAAGCCATTTCAGTAAGGACCCTCAAGCAGGCTGGCCAGCCCCAGACAGTGCAGTCTAGTTGTGTAGATAGATATGAATCAGCATATATGGAGGGTCCAACACTGTAACAGCAACTCTGTGGCCTTACCCTTTATTTAATCAGAATCAAGTTCTAAAGGGCAATTGATATCCAACAGAGTGACAGAGAGAGCAAAGATAAGGTCCTGTTGAAGCTACTGAAAGGAGAAAATGAGCTCAAGGGAAGGGTCTAGAGGTTCAGTAAAGGACCTCTTTGTTGCCTAATAGGATGAGTGAAAGTGCTAAACCTTGAGATGCATATGCAAAAATGTGCAGTGATCTTAAGAAAAAAAGTACAGGTTTCCTTCATATATCAAGGCTGTTAGGTGCCTAAAAATGCTGTGTTATGCAAATCTGTGTTATAGGAAACAGAGAAGTTGAATAAAGTGTGTGGTTAGATACCAAAGATAAAAAAGGAAAAAGATGCTATTATACCTTTATAAGATAAATATTTATATTAAAGCAATTTTCACCTATGTATAATGGAATAAGAAGAATACCACAAAGTATTGAAATGTATGTACTTAAAACTCCACAATCAAAATGGATTGAAAATTTCTATTAATTTCAAAATTCTGCAGTCAAATATAATACCAAATCCATGCTAAAGTTAAAATTTTTAAATGAGGTATTTCTTGCTCTTAAAAGCTCTTACTATGTTCTATGTACTGTGTGATTTCCTTCATTTTGAATGAGATCTTATGCTGTAAAAACCTCTTTTTATACTCCTTTGTTTGGAGATTTCTCTAATTCCCAAACAGTGTTAGAGTGCAGCTGTGTCCTAGGACGTCATGTATGAGTGTTTCTTCCAATTCTTGAGCCATATTGTAAAAGTGTAGTATTGTACGTGGTTTGTTCTATTTCCTTTTTAGTCGTGGGAGGCTATAACCAGGAAATGAGAGTGTTATGATCACAACTAATGGCTCTCTTCTGGGGGACTATAGAAAAAGCTAGCTATGCCACCTCAGGTTGAAATATTTGAGCCTTTTTAGGAAATATCAGGTACTCTGTCTCGGCAAGGGAGTTAAGGAGTTGAAACGTGTGTTGCTTGGCTAGCCTTGGTGACAAATTTTGAAGTAACATATCATCTGCTTATTGCAATATAATACTGGGTGAAAGGTCAAGCTCTGTGAGGTTGGCATCTAAGGCCTGGCTAAAGAAATGAGGGCTGTCCTGAAAAATCTGTGGTAAAACAGTCTATGTGAGCAGTTGAGAGGTAGGAGTGTTGAGATTAGATAAAAGCAAATGGGTCTTGGGAATTTAAATGTAAAGGAAAAGTGAAGGATGCATTTTTTAGATGAGCTGATAGGTGCAACAGGTTTAAAAAAAAAACAGGAATTATGAGTGTTGTATGGAGAACTTGTGGGTCAAAGGAAATGTTGAGAGAGAAGAGTTATGATAGGTTGAAGACTGCTATTTCCTTCCAAGAAGATTGGATATTGTGGTTCCAAGGAGAGTAAGAAGTATCCTTTACTTGGATCTTTACAGGAGGGTGATGTCTAGCTATAAAGAAAATGGAAGTACCCCAGACTATAGTACAAACCTTAGTAGATGGAAGAGAAAAAGAAGCCTCTGCAAACATTGGAGACCAAAACTGTTCAGAGAGGAGAAGGTTGTCTGTGCTCATGGGTCTAGAAGTGTAGCAGGCACTTAAAAATTTGGACAATTATGTTTCATCAAATCAGCGGACTAAGCCAGGTAGGGAGTACCAGGAAAAAGTTGGTGTACAATGTGTCCTGATAGTAACAAGTGAGAAGTGGAGAAACTAGTGGTTGAGAGACTACTCTACCAAACTTATAATAGAGACCTAGGAGGGCCAGGTTGTACCTGCATATTTAGGTGAGGCTGAATAAGTGTGATCCATGTCCAAAAAAAAAAAGATGTTGGCTTATCTGCTAACATCAAGTTTATCAGAGGTTATGATAACTTAATAGGTGTGGAAGCTGTTGTGTCCAGACACCATCAATCATCAACCACAAGGCTGAACAGAGTTGGAAGTATCAAATCTGTAGTCTCTGCAGAGCTCTGAGGACAGAATGGAGTTCTGTTATGTCCATGCTACTTCCACAGTGGGTATGGTCCCAGAGGAGGCTGTGCATGTGGGCATTGCTTTGTCCAATGGCCAGAATTGCCACATTTAAAACAAGGACATGGAAAAGCCCTAAATCCCTTTGTAGTCTTAGGTGCCTGTCCCCCAGAGGGCTTGTTAATTACAGCAGCAAGCATTTGATGTTTGGCCTGGTCATATTTTTGTTTCTGTAATTTGTATTCCTCATTTTGATAGGTGAAAACCTTGAAAGCAAGTTTTAAAAAGTCTGTGCCTGGGGTCTGGGGACCTTCTTCCAGCTTTTGAAACTTATGCAGAATACAGGTGCCAATTGAGAAATAAAATATATATGAAGAACAATAAGTCCCTCCTAAGAGTTGGGATTTCTGTTAATATATTTTTGGAGGGCTAAGTTACCTTAGAGAGAAATAAAGCTGGGTTTTCATCAGAGCCTTAGGTGACTTTGCATTTCCAGATTGACAGCTTAAAGTGATGCCATATGCAGTTCTGTTATAAGGCAGTTGATCATATGGCTTATGCAACTAGGAACCAGAGTCACAGCCTAGTACTTCCATCCTGGGTCTTCACAGAAAATGGCTTTTGCTTCCATTGAGTAGGACTTAACTTGTCTCTTTAGCTTATCAGCATATGCTTGAACATTGAGCCAGACTCTCTCTCTTACCTCACAGTTAAGAGTAGAAGATAGAATAATGTAAAGATCATGCTAGGTAAGATCATAGGATTTAGTGAGATATTTAAATTTCTTAGTATAAATACTTTGGTAAGTAGAGTAGGATACAAGGTGCATTTTTGTCAGAGACCTGTAATTAAGAGAAAAGGAAATGTGAAGCAAAATTATGTCCTCAGCATCAGCCACCTACTTAAAGGGGAGAAAACGGGCAACTGGCAGAGTATGGTTGGAAAGAAATAAAGAATTAGGAGGAGTAAAATGAAAGAAAGTAGAAGCCTTGAATTAGTTCAGGAGGGATTTGAGGACCATGTGATGAGAAAGAATGATGATCCAGGGGATCAAAATCAACACGTGGGTGTGGGCATGGGGTTTTCTGATACAAAGTCCAGTGGAGGGGGTTTAGAAGGCCCCTGTTTGGGCTCTGAGTCTGGATGTTTAGAGTACATTTAGATAATCTCATAGGTGGAGCAAAACTGAGGTAGGGTCCTGTGCAGAGTGCAAAAATCCCTAGATATGGGAACTTTAGACCACTTTCTAATCAATTGACAGAAATTGTTGAGGTCCATGAGCAAGTCATGATCAAGTGCCATTCTTTGGCCAGTGTTAGCCATTGTCCAGTTTATATTGTGGTCATGCTATGTTACAATAAAATACAAGCCACTTGGTCTTATGGTTTTCAAACAGACCTCAGGGGCTAAGATTGTGCAGAAGGCAACTTTAATGGGTATTTTTAGGGGGACGAGATTGAGAATTTTCTGTGGCCCAAAGGGTGGTAAATAAAATGTTTCCTAAATCCTGAGAGGTCCAACTCAGTTGAAGGAGCATTCACACCTCAAAAGAGAAATAAAAAAAGAAAGAAACCTTAAATCAGTTGGGTGTCCCCATCCCAGTCTGAGATGAAACCAAAGGGTATGGGATTCTTTGCCTTAGCTCTAGAATTTTGGAGGGCTGAAAGCTGAGCATCATTAGGGTTGAGTCAAAGGAACTAGGGGGAGGAGAAGCGATCTCTTGACTTACCAGAGAATTAAGATCTGTGCGGATGCCAGATCCAGCAATGGAAAGAAAAACTCCCAAAACTGACACTCCTCTCATCTGGTTCAAAAGGCAGGGCAAAGCTAGTAAGCTGCAGGAAGCAGCTGAGTGGGCTGTGAACCTGCATTAATTCTCCCATGTTTCTGCAGTTTCTATGTCCACATGGCTGCTGAAGTGGAAATTAGTCTCTACTTAAAGAAGAAATTTTATTTCTATGTTAAGAAATAAGGACAAATCCAAGAAAATATCTGAAAAATATCAGAATGAGCCTTAAACTTAAGAACATGTCATCCATTTTCATGAGATATTAACTCATGGTTTCTTTCACTACTTCTTTCTCCTGCAGTCCCAAGCCTTATAATTTTTCATTTATTATTATTTGAACATTGTCTATTTCTGATGTTCATGTCTTTTTTGCAGAATTAGTGCCAGGTTCTGAGATATCATCAGTATGAACTAAATTTTTTACCAAAATGAACAGACCCCATTATCAACCCCATCCTTAGTGCTGTACATAAATTTTACTCTACACCCACTCTCAGCAGAAAGCAGCCCGAAAGAATTGATGTCATATTCCTCTTCTCTTCTATCACTCCCTTGTTCCCCTTTATTTTATATAATCAAGGGTCTGAAAATATAAGGTCTGAAAGCTTGCTAAACACTCTCACCCCTGGAAGTTTGGCTGCTTCCTGAGATCTGGAGAAATGTAACACCTCTGACAAGACAAGTAACATCATTTCTGAAACACCAAGAACCACTGAGATAATAGCATATATATTGCTCTTCCCACGTGATGACTTGGCCAGCACAACATTACCTTTCTTCAGAAATGTCTTCCTTTCTTCCCAATAAAACCCTTTCTACAATAGATGTTCATACTGAAGCTCTTTTTGACTTCAGCTTATCTGCATTCAGATGCTCTTAATAAAATTTTGTTAAACTCTAACTTGGCCTCACGCACCTTGCTCTCAGCATTTCTAACAATCTGTAAGAAACACAAATACGACCATATTTAGAAACTAAGAAGATACCGATGTTTCTATTTAAATTAACATAACACATTTAGTCCAGGATTTTGAGGAGAATCTTTTCAATTCTTTTCTTTTTAAATAGATAAATTTTATATTACATAACATGATGCACATAACATCATTTTGAAAATTAAACAACTGATGTCACTAACATTATGACTGTATGCAATTATATCAAATCCCAATACCCACAAAACTAGAATAAAATTCCAATTACAATAATAATGTGAACTACATATTATTTTTAATTTATGTTTTTACCAAAAACAATGGCTAGAACTAATGGCAAAAATGTAGACAATTTAGTAAGCAGAGATTTTGGTTGTACTGGTGCTTTATCCATATTCCATTTTCTCTTGTCTGACAGCATTTTCTGGAACAATTGGGTATCCACAACTTCTTACCCATAGCATTGCCATGAACACCCGACCTCGCACCACCCACCCAGTTTAACTTTTTTTGCTCCTCTCTCCCCAATTTTCTGTCAGAGTTTGCTAACTTCAGCGGTTAGAAAACTCATGAAGCACATGGATAGAACTCATCTGAACCTGTGTGCATTTGTCTGGGGGTATGGATAGAATGGGGTAACACTAGCTTGAGCCAACTTTCTGCCATGGCACACATTTCATAAAACTCTGGACAGTCTGGTGAGCAAAACTGTAAAATCCTGACAATGATCTTGAGCTTAAGCAAGTCCAGATAGCTTCCTTGGGATTGGAATGACTTATCATTTCCAAACACAACTAGGAAAAGAGGAAGGATACAAAAGACCAAGTCCCAAATAACAAAAACCAACTTTGATGGGTGTAAGTCCCTACTTAGAGCCTTCCCATACACAACTCCACCCCATGGCCCTCCTTCCTACCCCATCCCATTCTCCCTTACTTTCATTTCTCCCCAGGCCAACCTCATTAAGAAATCTAGTTCTCCACTGATCCAGGATGCACTCAGATACCTGAGAAGCCTCAAATCACAGCCATGTTTTTCCCATCAGTGTTTTGAATGTGTCCCACAACCACCTGTTTTAAATAACCTAAAGTCTGTGCTGGATTGGCTCCAGCAATAAAATCTTTGTCATCCCTTCTGTCAGGTAGGTCCCAGAATCTCCAAAAATGTGCATCATCACAAATCTAATTGTGTACATTACTCATTTCACCCACATGCAGGAATTTGTTCTTGGTTTCCCCATTTCAGCCACAACCCCAGCACTGGCTTCCAGGACCCATACCACTCCAAAAAATTTAAAGCAGATGGCTGCCCCAAAATATTTGTGCTGAAAGTGCAGATAAAAAAGAAAGTACCAATTTTTTTGGTGCCAATTTCAGGTAGAGTGATGGGGAAGTTTGCTGGGACTGATCCAAGTTCCTCTAATCCTGAAGATTCCCGCTCTACCCAGTGGGTGCTGCAATCAAGCCTTGAGTACAATCCTGCTTGGTGGCAAGTGGGGAAGCTGAGATAACATGGCAAGGCTCTCTCAGATGTGTGTTCTAATTCAGCCAGTACACTACTGTTTCAATAAAAATGCAGAAGACATTGGGTGCCTCCAAATTTCTACAACCTGAGCACAATTATAGAAGCAAGGCCTTTTCTCTCCCAGCACTGTGATAATGGGAGCCCCTATTTAGTGTGTCCTCTGCTGGTCAGTCAGAGCACCACACCTGAGTTCTGATTAAGTTGTGGCAATGTTCAGAGTGTCCAGCGCTGTGCTGGGAAATAACGTGATGCTGACAAGTGTGAGCACATCTGTGCCCTCAGAAATTTGTCTCAGCTTTTCTTACACGAGATGAAAGCCTTCAGAGGTGCAATATCCCGTTTTATGTGCCATATCGAAGAACCAGATTCCACTGTTGTCAGCAAGCACACAATTTTCCTTCAAATCCTGAGGACATTTTCCTTTATTTCTACAAACTTTCCTACCTGTGTATGAAACCCTCACACACATTGGTCCTTGGAAGACTCTTGAAGCCTCTTCTGATTTCTGAGACTGTTGTCCTATTCATCATCTTACTAAAAAGAAAAAAAAAAAACATCTAATGCTAACTAGCATTGATCATAGAATTAGTATAAGCAAAACATCATACTAGCTGATGACTTGGTAATCATTCTATCAGTTCTATGGCAGAGCATTACGACGATGTCCTTTTACACAAGCTAACAATAGCACCATCTGTGTCCCAAGTGTGTGCTTCAATGTTCATGTTTTAAAACTGTCCCTGGGGCCTATGTTAACATGGGATTTGCTTTGAAAATCAGAATCTCTGAGATTTCTGGGAACTCTCTCATGTAACATGCTTCTCTGAGCATCCCCACATACACTAGGATAAACATCCATGGACACACACACACACACACACACACACACACACACAGATTTCTGCTGGGGGTCAGAATAGAAGTGCACACAAGAGAGGATATCAGAGGTGGGAATAAGTCTTTGGAGGCAACTCTGCCATGATGCATAAACACCCCATCTATGGGCACCAGGAACAGGTTCCCTAATAGGAAGCAAGGCATGTCAGGCTGTTGGGCAGGGCAACAACAAAGTGTTGAGGGGTCTGGCTGAAACAGTGTTATTCCTGGGCATGTGGAAAGAACAAGCTCTAGAATTAAGGTCTCCACCCTTGGCACCAGAAACTAGAAACAGATACCAGCAGTGTGACAGGGGTTCAGAAGAGAAGGCCTCAGCTTACTCTTCCATCAGGTAGTGAGCAAAGACATGGTGACAGCAAGACTCACAGAGTGCAGGAGGGCTATTTGTCTCTGGGTCTCCATCAGGGCCCAGTGTGTTCTGTGTCCCTGGAAAATGCTTTCCACTTCCTGAAGGTCCTTCTGAGCAAAAGGCTGCTTGGGTTCTGGAGGAGTTTGTCATGCTCATTGTGGCAAAACAAAAAAAACAAAAAACAAAAAACAAAAAACAAAAAAAAATGCTCATCTGAACACAAAAAGCAATATCAACCTTGTTGGAAAAAAAAACCCCAACATTATCCTCATTTTGAAGTGGGTAAAGTCATTGTCTGGGCTCTGGTGAGAGGCATTGTGACTGAACTGGACACCCACCAGGACACTAAAGAGAAAGAGGGCATGAAAGTGGCCTCTGAGTTCATCACAATTCCCTAGCACCTGTTGTTCCAACCTCTTCCTTGCTGGTCTCTGGTGTACAAAGTGCTTTGAGGACCCCAAACACAGGCGTGTGTTGTAATTTCAGACCTTTCTGCCTCGTGCTACAGGACAAAGGCTGACCTTCAAGAAGGAAGCTGTCTGCACTGTGGTCAATGGCACAACGATCATGAAGCACAACACGTCATTCTGGGTATTTTCTGCCCCTGAGCACATACATCATTGATTATTAGCATCCATTCTTAACTCACAGAAAAGAGGATATTCTGAGACCTTTTTATTATTTTCCCAGTTTTGGTGACTACTGCCCTTACCATATACAGTGTGGAGAATACAAAATGAACTTTGCCTCTTAGCCGCTCAAATCCTGGAAGCTGAAATGGACTCAGCATGGAAGAAAATTTCTGTGAGGGAGAACAGTTAGTGCTGCAGGGAGGACAACATACCCTAAGTGTGTTTGAAAAGCCTGCATAGTTACATTTGTGCTGTATCCAGAGTGCAAATTGTGCCATTTCTGTAGAAGTAAAATATCAGTGTTACATTGTGAGGGAGCTCAAACTGACAAAGACATGGGGGCAGAAATAAATATTAGCACAGGGAAATTTCAGTAGGAGCCTGGCTGTGTAGAGAGAGGTGGGAGGTAAAATGAGGAGGGCCAGACCTGGGCTACCAACACATGCTTATGAACTGCTGGGTTGCCACATTCCCTTCACATGGCTCTTATGGGAACAAACATGGACTATATCACACAGTCTCTGTGATCAGGCACCAAACTTGGCAAAGCTGGGAGGCTCTGCATCAACATATCCTGAGAGCCTTGGCTGTCAACTGAGGCTCACACTAGGTGATATCTGTCTGTGGGACCACGTATGTGTAATTAGCAGTATTCAGTTTGGGCAGGGGTCACAGTCTTTATTGTCTATGGACCATATTTTTAAAATTTGCTCTGGTGTTTCATAGAGCAATTATAATATGTCACCATGCCTTTCCATATAATGGGATAAAAGACAAAAAGTGATACAAATAGAATCAGGAAGAGTGAGGCAAACAGGAAGAAAAGTATGTATAGAGAGAATCAGGGTCCAAGAGACAGAGACAATGAAAGAGAGAGACAAAAATAAAAAGTGAAACACAGAGAGACAAAGGGAGTCAGCAGAATCATAGAATTTCAATATCTCAGTGTTAAAAATAACACCCATAATTCCACCTTATTCTAATATATATTTTAAAGCCCAGTCACCAAGTCCATACACCTTCAAGCAAAGGGGTTACCACAGGGATGTTTTATGTGGTTGTAGAAACACTGGCAGCTACAGTGAGGCTGACCATCACATAAGCCAAGATGAGACACTTAAATCTGCCACTAAACATAATAGAAGACCCTAGAAAGTTCTATGCCAAAGGTAAAGATGTCAGAATTTCTGTTTATTTAAACAGTCCTGGGACTCAAAAATTAGGGTCAGTGAAAGTCCCTGGTCCCAGAGCAAGCCCAGGCTGTGGGCACTGTGTTGAGCACTCTGCCCATCATTTTGCTAATTACCCCATTGTTGCATCTTTGACTGAGTTCATGTGACCTCAGCCCAGGAATTCCAGGCACTACAGTGTATTTATGATGTTTAAAGACAGCCTGAGAAGTAGATGCTAGAACAACAAACACTGTGCAGAGTGGAGGCTAGGGAGGTCCTGGAAAGACAGGTGTGTCAACAGCCACATCACTGGTGACAATAAAATACCAGGTGTGAAGTCAGTGCTGGATCCAGAAAGTTAGGGCATGGGCTTCATCCAAGTTTTCCTGGTATTTGTGGTGAGCTGTGGTGCTGCAGCTGTGTATGAACTTGGCATGGGTTAAAAGTTTAGAAGGCACCAACAAAAGCATCCTTGGGGAGGCCTTGTCTCAGAGAATGGAAAACACTCTATGACAACACTTCCTGATCATAGAGTCCAACAGAATTTGGAGCCCTGGCAACCAGTCAGCCACAGTCTAGAGAAGCACCTGCTCAGCTCACTTACTTAGAGACATTCGATGTAGTATAATACATACTTCTTGTGTCACCAGGTCCCACGGAGCTGGCCTCAGAAAAGCCTATTGTTTAAACCCTTTTCATTTCCTCAAGTATTGGTCAGGTCTCACTCCAAAACGTCTGGCCATTTTTTAAAGATAACCAAGGTGGTCAAGGCAAAAATAGGACAGCACTCTGATTCCAAATTAACAGGATTGCATTTCTTCCCTGTGTGTGTTTGTGTGTTTGTGGTACTTGTGGGGGGCTGTTCACGTAAGGGCATATCCTGAGCAATAGCTAGCTGTGAAGGGCTCAGCAGTCTAGGGGTGTTGTCATGTTCACATTCCAGATCAAGGGTGGCTAGCTAGGTTATGGAAGATGGATCTACTCTAGCTGGGGTTTATTCTAAACACTCCATGAGAATGTCATGCCACTGAGTTGAGGTCTGTGCTAAAACATCCTGCTTCTGATTTGGAAGCTCAATGCCAAGTAGGCAGAAGAGCTCTGATGCCTCTCCACATGCTGCTGGCCTGGGTCACTGCAGAGTTCAAGAGATGACATTAGCAATGAAATAGTCAATGGGATCACCCACTTCATGTCTATCACATGAGAGACAAATACGTCATGCCACCAAGGGTCAGCACAGAACATCAGAAATTGTCACCTTGGAGGTGTCTCTAAAACTAGGGCCCAGAAATTGCCATGCAAGGCCACCAGCTCAGATAACACCTTTACCTCTTCAGGGGGACCCCCAAATTTTCTTTGCAGGTCAAAACCACAAGTTTGAATCTAGAGTGCTAAGCTCAATTTCTGCTGACTTAACCTGAGGACCTAGATGCCAGGGAGGCAGAGCATCATGCTGCAAAGGGCCTGTGAGAGCCAAACACAAGCCCACAGGACTCAGTACCACACACACAGGGAGAAGCCCCACAGGCTGGCATTGGACCAGATTAAAATACAGGACTCAGAGCAACATCTGTGCCTTCACCCAGGATCAGTGCCTACTCTGGGGACCTTGTTTATATATTCTAGGTTTGGAATGAATCTGGAAAGTAAAAACGTGTCACCTTTTCTCCTGTACCTACTTCAGCTCCAGCTCAGAAATAACAGTGCAGTCCAAATGTTGCACTTACGTCTTTTGAGAAGCCTGTTGCAGAGGCAGGAACCAGCCAATGCAAAGCCACATGCAGATCCTAAGAAATGTCCACCATGGACAGTTGCCCCAGAGCTTCAAGTTTACCTGATGGTGATGGAGCTGCAAGTTTATCACCATCAGATAGACATCTCTTGAGTGGTGGGGATCAAGTTTCTAGAGCAGGTATTGGAAAGGACTGGGGCCTAGCATAGAACTCAGCACCCATGGGAAATAAGCAGTCAGCAGTGCTAGGTCTGGTGTCCCAAGGACACCTAGAGATGTCATTGCACCCACTACCTCTACAGTGGTGTCTGGACTGGGAACACACACCTTCACTGTTTATTGTACAATGTCTTCAATATTATCCCCCACCTGAACATTGCTTGTAGTGTCTTCTAGTTTTTGGTTTGTTTCTTCTTTAATATACTTTTATTCATTTATATAATATCTTCCTTTAATGTATTAAATTCATGATAGTAATGTTTAATAATTATCCTGATAAAGTGTACTGTCATGAGAATTTGGTCCACCCATCCTCACTCTCAAGCTGTGAGATATTTCATCTTCCAAAACAAAATTTCTCAACAAAACCCTTCACTTTCCAGTGTTTTCCCAGCCTCTGTGAACCTGAAACTATTTATCTCTCAGATCCTATACTTATTCTACATTTTTCTAATTATTCTAAGCATAAAATTAATTTTCTTTCTTGTCTGCTCATGAAGTTTTAAATTAAGTCATTACTTATTGCTTCATTTTCATTGGGAATGATTTTTTGTTAATGTTGCCATTTAAAAAATTGAAACTCCAGATGAATTGAAGATAAATGTGTAAAATAAAAGGCTTTTGTAAACACAGTGAATAACCAGCACTTGTGAAAATTGGTAGAAGCCTGATAAATGTGTGGAGACACTTCATTTACCTGAAGTCTAGAAACTGGGACTCTCTCATTGTTACCTTCAAAGCAGAGAACATGGGTCAAATATTGTTGTACTTTTTACTAGCTCTCTGCATTGGACATGTTAATGAACCTGTAAAACCTGTTTGTCTAGCTTTATATATTTTATAGGATTAGATTGATTATGCTTTTTAATTAGGTCTTGCAATTTTCTATAGAGGGAACTGAAGTAATGCACATGAGATACAGCTTAATTGCTAATCAAGTAGTCCTTTGATGCCTTCTATCAATATTCCTGTAATACTTTCCATTGATCTCCACACATTCCTGCATTAATTAAGACTCCAGAAATGCAACGTTGGTCACTGAAGTTTAGCAAATTAAGGTAGACATTTTCTTTCTCTCTATTTTATTGAAAATGTGCCTGAGCTTAAAAAAAACACTCTTGGGAATGTAATTTATAGCTTGGAAAATATAGTCAATAAAGTTATAATAATTATTTACAGTGACAGATTATTAGACTTACTGAAGTTATCCATTTAACTGTGAGGTATATAAACATGTAATCACTATGATATTTTTTATACTGCAAACTAATATAAAATTGTATGGCACCAAATGTTGAAGAATAATTTTTAAATTAAAAATATATATATACACCTAAGAAGAGCTGTCTACACTGAAATTTGGAAAGTGATTTTAGGTACAATATTATTTAGTGTGCTGACTTTGATTATGTCCCAGTAATGACTCAAAGAGAGTTCTTTAAAATAACACACTTTGCAATGACAAAAGTGACATCTCTCACTTAAGGACTAGGGTACTTCCTCAGGCTAGAGTGTTTTGCCTCATGACTCCTTCTGAAATGATTTGGTTCTTTTAGGGTTATTGAATTTTCTAAAAAATTATGTCATACATCTCCTGAGTTTTAGTGAAGTTTCTTATGTTTTCTGATATTTTACAGTATTATATAATCACATATGCACATCTCCATTTCTAACATTCTTCACTTTTAATACTTTGGGATGACTTCTTAGAAATAATATTACTTTTTAAAATGATATGAACCTGTTTATTGTTTCAGATACTTATTAGTTAACAACTGTAAAAGAAATGGCATGTTTAAAGTTACAATTTATTTGAAATTAAAGGATCCAGCCAATATCATTGCACATGCACTATAACAGGAAATATTAAACAAAAAAGAAAAAATCTATCTAAAAATTAAATATAGTATGGTAAAAATCAATTGAAACTAAAATGTAGATTATTTCTATAACAATATCATCTACAGAAAAATGGTGTCATGATATTTAAAAACAAAGAACATATCAGTGTTTCTACCAAAATTACAAGAAAAAATTCAGTCCAGAATAATTTAAGAAGAATAATTTTAGATCATTTTCAACAGATAATGCTATTATTATACAATTATCCTATCATATAATTTTTATAAGAAAACAACTGATGGTACTAAAATTACAACTACTGTTACCAAAAATAACTACTGTGAATTTATTTCTAACCTGAATAACCACAAATTTAGAGCAAATTTTAAGTTACAATAATGACTTCTTTTATAAATCATGATAACATTTATTCTTATACCAACAACTAGCTAGAATTTACAGCAAAAGTGTAGACCATTCAGTTATAATAGCTACTATTGGCACTGGTGCCTCCTTTGTTTTCTATTGTCCCTTGTTTGGCTCCATTTCCAGGAAAAGCTAGGTACCATCAATTTCTTACCTATACCATTGCTATACACATCCCCATAAATGTCACCAACACAGCTAACGCTAATTTATCCTTCTCATATTTCCTCAACATTTTTCCAGAGGCCATCAAAGTTCGTGGTTTAAAAATCCATGACAAACATTGAGGGAAGTGGTGAAACACTGCAAGTGCTTCAGGAAACTGATTTGAACAGGCAGTATTATAGCTTTAGCAAGTTCACAGTTTGTACCATGTCACTCATTTCACAAAGGTACACATGCAAACTCCTACCGGTTATCACGAATTTCAGCCAATTGGGACAGCTTTCCTGGAATAAAAAATCCAAATTATCTGCAATCAGATTTTGGTAGAGACACTCCAGAGACAAGAGACCAATTCTCAGAGAATGCAAAACAACCTGGCAGGGTGTGCAATGCCTAGTTAAAGCCTTCCAAGATGTGACTTTCCTCACCTGGACTTCAGTTCTTTTGCTCTTTCACCCCTCCTGAGTCCATTTCCATTAAAAAGTCTGATCCCAGAAAAGAAAAGCCCCAGTCACAGTCATTGTGGCCCAGCTGGATTTTGAAAGCATTGCACGGCCGCATGTTTAGTAACTTCACTTTTCTTTGTTGGAGCAAGATGGAGGAAGGACCATGTCAGAAACTTGGTCAGGTAAGTGCCAGGATCTCCAAAAGGGAGCAACCCCACAAATCCAAGAAAATACATCTGATTGCACCATCTGAGAGGCTCACCCTACTGAAATAGCACCCCACAGTGACATTTGCCTGGTTATTTCTCTTCAGCCAGTACCCCAGTGCAGGCTGCCATGGCTCAGACCACTCCAGCCACTCTGGGAAGATGGGGCCCCAAAATACCTACCATAAATATGCAGAGAATGGAGAGAGTCTTGAAGACAATGGTTCTCAGACTGACTTGGGCAGGAGGAGAATTAGCTGTGACTGACCACATAGAGAGTGGTGATAAAGGCTTCTGTTTTTCCTGGTGGAATGCACTAGGAGACTTGAGAAACAAGGGGTTTGATGATGGATAAGGACACCATGCAAATACTATGTGGCTTTATCACCTTTGTGTTTTATGACACTCAGCATGCTTCTGAAACTTCCAAGCTGCTGGAGCACTTTGTTGCCTTCAAACACCTCTTTTCAAAGCAGAAACAAGACCAAACTTTGTGTTTTTCTATTCCAGCGCTAAGATCCTGGGAGCTCAGGCCAAGGTGGCTCTCTCTGGTCAGTCAGGTTGCAACACCTGAGTTTTGATTGGGTTTCCCAAATGTTTGAGTATAAAATTCTCTGTTGAATACTAAGGTGACACAAAAAAGTGTGAGCACATCTCCACCCTCAGAAATAGATGTCAGCTTTCTAGACATGAGATGCTGACAGCCTCTACATGTGCACATATCACATTTTAGATGTCTCCTCAAAGAGTGAGACCCCACCAATGAAAGAAAACCCACAGATTTCTTTCAAAGTATGATTTCACTCATATGCGGAATATAAAACTGAAAGCAAAGAAAAAAAGAAATGAACAAACAAATAACCCATGGACACAATCGATAGTTTAATGTTTATTTGGGGACGAGTGGGTTAGGGAGGGGAGAAAGGGGAGGGGGTGGGAGAGGAGGGGGGAAAGCTAAATATAAGGTGATGGAAAGAGAAGTCACATTAGGTG
>PVJL010017874.1:0-17219 GCA_004026885.1 Lyroderma lyra
CCCAATGGGTGTCATCAGACCCTCGCAAAGGATGGACCCCAGGCACCCCACTCAGTCAGACCCCAAGTCCTGGCACCTAACCTGGGGCTCTCCGTTCTGGGCACTCCCTGGGCCTACCCCACGATTCACTCAGGGGCCAGGCACCACGTGTGTTCGCGCGAGTGTGCGCACGGGTGTGCCTATTCACGTGCATATCTTAGGTTAGGAGTTTGGACTGAGCAAACGATCTGGGCTTAGGTCCTGGCTTAGCCACTTACCAGCTGTGTGACCTTGGGTGAGTGGCCCAACTTCTCTGTGCCTCAGTTATGAGGAGTAAATGAGTTAACCCCAGAAACCTCACAGTACAGCCCCTGAAACAGAGTAAGTGCTCAGTTTTAGCTACAAATGATTATTATTCAAAAAAGGCTGAATGCAGGATTCCTTTAGGAAGGGGCTCTGAATTGCAGGGACGGGTCTGTGGACGGGCAGAAGGTCCCAGCTGCTCCTGGAATTTTTTGAACAGAGAAGCTTCGTCACAGGGCCTCACGGCCCGCAAAGCCAGCAGCCATGGTGCCCCAGGGTTTGGGGGGTCCACCTCCATGCAAGTTTGGAAGGACCACCTGTTGCCTGCCCACCACAGACACCCCACAGTGGGGGCCACATGTGCTCAGGGACAATGAGCTCCCCACTCAAGGGGGTTCTTTTTAAGGCTCAGCACCGCACTCTGGCATCCAAACCAGCGCCCTTCTCCCGGATGGGGAGGCTTCGAGACAGATTTGAAAGGCAGAGCTTTGAATAAACAAAACACAATAAAACTAACGCTTTGAACCCAAATACTGAATCACAGCCCCAGGCACATTCAACCAGCTGATGCCAGCCTTCCCAGGTGACAGGCACGAGCCACTGAGGGGCGTGCCAGGAACCTCAGCGCAGCTGGAGCCTAAGGACACCCACACCTGCCCTGCCCCGCCCTCCAGGCCTCGCTGGGATCCTGCCAGCTCCATCCCGGTGGCTCTGTCAGGCTAGAAAGGTCCTTTGCCCAATTCTCACCTGCTTTCCCATCTGGAGTCAGGCGGTGGCGAGTGTATTGCATGGACAGTGGCCCCCTCCCCCAGGGGAATGCGAACCTGCTCTTGAGAGGTAGTGCGGCCTCTTCGCAGGTTCCTATCTTGGCTTGGCTGTGTGACCCCAGGACGGTGGCTGCACCCCTCTGAGCCTCCTGTTGAATTGGGATCCTCACAGTACCTCTTCCATGGGATGGAGCTTTGACTTCCTCATAGCAGTCCTTGCAGTTAGAACAGGAGGGAGGCGGGCGGGGGGGGGGGGGTTGCTAAGTGTAAATTGAGTGCTGTGGACCATGCTGTGCCAAGGCCAGGTGCCGTGCGTGGGCGACTGTTTATGCCCTGCATAAATGACCTTGAAAGAGCCTTCCATGAGCTCCCAGTTAGACTGCGAAGCGAGGACGCTAAGTGCAGAGAAGTGTGTGCAATACAGAACGTATGCAAACTCACCATTCCAATATAAACCTGCACGCGGGTACCTGCTTCCTGTACGTGTGCAGAACGGTTCTGGGAGGGGCCCAGAAACGGGGTTACCTAGTAGGAGGGACCAGGGCCGGGGTGGGGGTGACTGGGAGAGGCTTTCTTCTCTCTGGCTTCCGGCTTGTGTCTGCCCACACTGCCGCATGCATCTGCTACTCAGTGCAGACCTGCAGGGGGATTTTTAAGTCCTTTTGCAGCTTTGCTCGTCCCGAATTCCTGCCTGAACTTCCCTGAGGGATCTGGGGACCCATGACATGGACTTGGGGTCAGAACAAAACCCACTCTATCTGTTACTGCCTCCGAGAAACCCTCCTGAAGCCTCCTGCCAGCCCTCCACGTGACCCCAGCCCAGCATCTGCCACAGTTTAATGTCTGTGTCCAGGACCAGCTACACGATTTGCAAGGACCCTGAGCAAAATGACAATGCAGGGCCCTTGCTCAAAGTCAATGAAGAATTCCAAGATGACAGGGCCCTTCCAGGTGAGGGGCCCTGTGCGACTGACTGCAAGGGTCACGCACCTGCGAAGCCAGCCCGTCTGTACCCTCCTCTCGATGACATGGGTTCCCTGAGTCAGGAACACTGTCTTTACTCACAGGGCCCAGCACAGAGCCTGGTACATAGTAGATGCTCAATAAATGTATCTTGTGAGTGAATGAAGGAGAAGGAACAGAACTGAGGTGTGGGCACAGTTTACCACTGAGGGTCGGCCTGTGTATCCTGGCTGCAGCCTTGCCCTCTAGGCTGGAGGGAATCTGGTCAGTTTTCTGGAGGAGAAAAACTCAGCCTCAGAGGAGGCGGAGACCCTGTGCTCCCCTGCACATCTGCCTTTGCTTATCCCACCACCTCACTTACCACACAGCTGAGCTGTGTGACTCTGGGCAAGTGACCTAACCTCTCTGAGCTCCGCAAGGGCAGGGCCCAGGTCTGCCTTGCTCACACGGACTGCTGCTCGCCCTGGTTAACGTTATGGAATGGCTGTGAGGTATTGGAAGTTAGGTGTCAGCGGGCCTGGGGAGAACGTGGTCTGGGTCCTTGAGGTGCCTGGGCGTGCGCGGTTCTGCGGCCGGCCGGGAGAGCTGGAAGTCAGCCCAGAGCCCAGTCGGGGCTCCCTGGGAGCTCGGGGCATCACTGTGGGCCCCAGGGCTGCCAAGTGCAGACAGTAAACTGTGGAAACCCTGGCGGGTGAGTCATTAAGGGTCCCCAGGGCCTCATGACAGGAGATGGCAGACGAGCTACTCTGCAGATGTCTGCTGCCCTTGGGGTCCAAGTGTCACTGTTCAGGAGTGTTCCAGATCAACCTTGTGGGTCCAATCCCTGCTTCTGGCCCAGATCCTGCCCAAAGCTGGCTCCACTGGGCCCAAGTGGCACAATGAACACCACCAGCGTCGCCCCTTTCCTGAGCCTGCTTGCAGGGGAATGTTGAGGTTTGTGGGGTTGCCTGGAGTGACACCATGCATTGTCTCCATGGAGGGGCCCCTGGAAGGTGCAGTGGGGAGAGAATGACAACAGAACCCCAAGAGGCAGGGATGTCGGTGAGAGAGAGGACATGGTGGGTTGGGAGTTAGATAAATGGCAGACAAAGGCAGGGGGACTGGAACGACCAGCGGGCAGCCCCACACGGGTCCTGGCTAGGGACCCCGGCCTCCCTCTGCCTTGTCCACAGCCTTCCTATGCCCCTCGCTCCCCCGGGCCCCTGCCAAGAACCGGGGCACCAGCCTTGCTGCCGGGCTGCAGCAGTCGCCTCCCTTCCCACATGTCCCATTCCTCTGTCCCCGTCTGACCACGTCCCCCCTCACTGCTGTAGAACAGCCCACCTGTCCACCCCCTGCCCTGTGTAGTGGCTTGGAACCCCTCTCTGCACCCCCAAAGCCCCAGGCCTCCCATCATAGCACTTGTCACCGTGCCCTGGAATTGCCCGTTTGAGTCCATGTCCCCCCCCACCCCACGCTGTGGCCTCCTGAGGGCAGGGCTGGCCATTCCGGTGCCTGCGGTGTGCCCAGGGCCCAGCGTGTCCATGGCACACAGTAGGTGCTCAAGGAACTGCCTACAGAATGAAGGCGGATGAGCCCATGGGGCAGCTCATGTCCCTGGTGCCTTGTGTGCGCTGGCTTCACAGGGGTTCCCCCCACCCCCACGTTCAAGTTCACCTGGAGTCCGCACTGCCTTTGCCGCTCCCGTGGGTCCAGCCCCGCCCTCAAGGAAGCCTGGAGGCCTCCTGCTCCCACGACCCTTTGCTCCTGCTGTCCTACTGCCCGTCTCCCCATCATTCCCGAATCCCCCCTTCCCCAAATAAGCCTGTGCTTCCCTGGCCTCGCTCTGGCTCTCCCTGCCACCACGGCGCCCCACGTCCTGCAGGATGGGCCCCGGGACAGGAGGAGGAGACGGGGGCGCTGCTGAACATCAGTCCTGACTCCACTTAGTACTGTGATGACCTGAAGAACGAGTTTGACCTTTCTGGGCGTCCGACAAGGAGTGGTACCTTGCTGCTGGACTGCTCCGAAACGGCCTGAATTTGGTATCAGCGCATTTGGACACGAGCAGTTCGTCGCAGTGCTCGTTGTTTGCTACTCGTTCTGCCTCCCGGAGCCAATGGAAAGGATGGGGGACCGCGTCCCTATTCCCACGGGAAGCCTTCGTCCGGTGCTTGGCGTGTCTCGTGCCCCCGGCCTCCCAGAGCCGAGTCACAACCAGCGCTGTCCCTAAGAATGGCTGTGCGTGAGGCTGCAGGCTGAGTGGGCACGGCCTGGCCACACCCCGAACTTCTCTGGGCCTCAGTTTCCTTACCCGAAAGTGGGCTAAGGAGATGCCCTCACCAGTGGCGGAGGGGCCCCGTAAGGTGGGGACAGCTCAAGAGAAAGAAGCAGCGATTTTCCTGCCTCTCCCTCACTCCTTTCTGCCCCGGGTTGGGAGTCATTCCTCCCTCTCCTCTCCGCTACCCCCAAACTAGACCCGGCTCCCACTGTCCCCGACCCTGCCTTGTCACCCATCTGCCCACGGACCACAAGGGGAATGGGGGGGTGATGGTGGAATCAGGGGAACTACTGCTCAGAATAAGGAGGGCAGACAGGAACTCAAAGAGACCGTCCCCCCAGAGGTTCGGGACTTGTGGGGAGCAGGAGGTGGGGCTCCAGCTCCAGCCGCAGCCACCACCCACTCCTGCCTTCCAGCCGGGCGGCTCCCTGGAGCCCAGGAGGGGTCTGCCACCACCAGCCCCAGTGGAAACGTACTCGTGGGAAGGGCCCTGCTGGGGGCCCTGGGAAGGGGTGAGAGACTGAGAACCTGGGAACAGCTTGAAAGGGGCCCATCGCAGCATCGCAGCACCCCCATTCCCCCTCTGCACCCTCCTTTTCTCACCCCACATTCAAGTTCAAGCTCTGCCTGCCCTGGGGGTGGGGTATGTTGGTGGACACATCTACAGAGGATGGGGGTGAGCGGGTGGGGGGCATCTGTGGTCTCTGGGTCAGCAGGTGGACCCAGAATGTGGGGGCTGGGTTTCGGGGACACCCTGTGGGAGAGTGGGTATGTGGGCTGTCTGTGGTGTTCCTAGGTGTGTGGTGTGGGTCTGTGTGCGTCTGGTGTGTTGTGTGGTGCATGTGTGTGTGTGTGTGTGCACGCGTGTGTGCGTGTGTGCATGTGTGTGTGCACGTGTGCATGTGTGTGTGTTTGCTGTGTGGTTCCTGTGTGCGTGTGTGCGTGTGTGTGTGTGTGTGTGTGCGTGTGTGTGCGTGTGTGTGCATGTGTGTGTTTGCTGTGCGGTTCCCATGTAAGTGTGGTTCCTATGTGTGTGCGCGCGTGTATGTGTGCGCGTGTGTGCATGTGGGGTATTTGCTGTGTATGCGGTGCGCGTGCATGTGTCTGTGTGTGTGTGTGTGTGTGTGTGTGTATGTCTGTGTATGATGTCTTCGAAGTGTGTGCATGTGTGCCTGGTTCTCTGCGCGTGTGTGAGTGTGTGTGTGTTTGAGTGTGTGTGTGTGTGTGTGAGTGTGTGTGTGTTTGAGTGTGTGTGTGTGTGTGTGTGTGTGATGTTTGCTGTGCGTTTTGCTGCGTGTGGTGCCTGTGTGCGTGTGTGTGTGTGTGTGTGTGTGTGTGTGGTGTTTGCTGTATGTAGTGCGCGTGCATGTGTCTGTGTATGGTGTCTTTGACGTGTGTGCATGTGTGCCTGGCTCTCTGTGCGTGTGTGGTGTTTGCTGTGTGGTTTGCTGCGTGCGTGTGTGTCTGCCGCGGTGTGTGTGTGTGTGTGTGTGTAGTGTGTTTGGTGTCAGTGTGTGGTGTCCCTGTATGTCCTAGTGTGAGTGGGAGGTGAGGCTTAGAGCTGACGTTCAAGGTCCTCTTGACACATCATCCATGTTTGTGAAGGAGGGAGGGAGAGAAGGGAGGAGAGGGGGGAATCAGCGGAGAGGGAAAGAAGAAATGAAGGGGTGGGGAAGGGGCGCGAGGGGACCAGCAGGGATGGGAAGGGGCTCCGCACTCGCTCTCAGAAAGCCGGGGTGCGGACCACGCGTCGCCGCCTGTCCGAGCCTCCGCGAGAGTCCAGGGGTGGAAAGCCCCCCACCCCTTAGGCAGGTCCCTGCCGGCGCCCCGGCCCTCTGCCCCAGAAGCCCCGCGGGGAAAGTGGTTGACTTTGGGGGGCGGGGGCCCAGAGGCCGGGAAGGGTTTTCCAGCCTCCTCCCCGCTCCTGTGCGCCGCACTCAGACTCAGTGTGCAGTGCTCGCAGCTGACAGCGCGGTTAGTCGTGTTGGTTTAACAATGAGAAAGCGAGGAAGGGAAGCTGGGGGGACTCGGGGCACCCCGCCGCGGTCGGGCCGCATATTCGGGCAGGTGGCAGGCGGCGGCGCGGGCCTGCGTCTCGACGAGGGGCGCGAGGAGCGGAGGCGGGCGACACCCGCACGGCGCGAGGGGAAAAGTTTCCGACCCTTCACCGACCGGCAAAGTTTCCACCGCGCCGCGCCGGGCAGCGCCAAAGCCAGGCCAACACTGCCCCCGCGTGGGCGTCCTGCGGAGCTGCAGCCGGAGGCCGGGCCGGGGAAACTGAGGCTCAGAAAAGGCGAGGTGGGGTGCGCAAGGTTACGGGGAGGAGGTGAGGTAGAATCAGGCCTCCTCTGAGACCCGCAGGCTCTCCAAGAACTAGAAATACTGTGGGGAAGGGCGTGAAAGTCCAGAAAAAGGGAGGGAGGGGAGAGGTCATCCAGGGTTTGAAATCCTACTCCAGTACCCCCCGTGAAGGGGGTAGTGGGACTACACCCAGCACATCTTCCACAAGGTTTGTCCAAATTGTGCCTAGATCTGTTGCCTTTCTCCCAGATCCAGGGAACCCCTTTAAAACAGGGCTCCCCCATGCACAAACCGTCCTGTCCCTAAGATCTCCACCGTCTGTCCAGCCCAAATTCCATCTTTTTCTTATTCATCAAGGTGCCTGGTTCTAGACTCCTCGGCAGTTTCCTCACTGGCCAGCAGGTGGCGATAAAGACCTGGATCCTGGGCCTAGCGAGGGGCTGGTTGAGGCCGGAACAGAGGCTTCAACGAGGGCAGGGGGCTCAAACTTTGTCCAGGGGCCTCACCTGGCAGACAGGTGTATGGGTGGCACTGCTGGGTCAGTGCAGCGGCCAGATAATCTCCAGACAGTACATGCCACCTAGTTTTGCGCTACCCTCTCGGCAGGCTTTGAACACTGGCCTCCCCAGAGGACAGAAGCATCTGGTCCCCGCCCCCACCCCCAAGGACCAGGTGGTGTGAGCCTGGGGTAACGCAGAAGACACACGTTTGTGCACACACGGGGCTCTTCCCCCCAGCCTGAGGCTGGGCTCCCTCACCCTGTCGTGGGAGGTCAGCAAGCTGCCTGTGGGTCCATCAAAGACAGAAGCTGGGGGCAGAGGGCAGGGCAGGCACCTGTTTCTGGTGCGGGCTGATCCGGATTGATGGAGGCTTGGCCCCAGGTTTGAGGTGTATGGCAGAGTCTCCCCTCTTCCAGAAAAGGGGTTCACTTGGAACAAGTCCTGACCTCTGAGGACGCCTTGCCGCCCCCCCCCATCAGCTGTGATCCCACCCGCTTCCTTCCTCTGGTCCTGGAGCCCTAGAGACCAGGAGAGGCTTGTAGGGTGAGACCTGGCTGCAGGTTCCAGCCACCTGGGATGTGCATTTATTCGTGGGACAAGCAGGGCCTCTCCTCACCCCTGGCCCCGTCCACACCGGCGCTTGGGCTCCAGCGGCCCACTCATCGCTGAGCCCGCGGCCGTGCGAGTGAAGGCAGGAGGAGCCGGTATCCCTTAGGGCGGCCGCGCTTCCAGACCTTGTGCAGCACCAAGTGGGGCAGGAAGGATGCCTGGAGGGAGGAGGAGGACCAACTGGGCAGGAGATGGCCCGGGGCCCAGGGGCTTCTACGCGGCAGGGCTAGGGGGTAGACGTTGCGGTCAACCCCATTTTACAGATGAGGCAGCTGAAATGCAGACAGTCTGCAAGCCTGGAGCTGGGATCTGAGCCAGGCAGCCCAGCTCTTGGCCAAGAGTGTGGGGACGGAGCCTTTACCCAACGCCCCGGCCACCCCTCCAGGTTGCCCGCTGCCAGCTAGTCGCTAGTTTCTGGTTCCAGGGGCAGGGCGATTTGCCCACCTGTTCCAGGAGGCTGTGGGAACCCAGGAAGGTTTTGCAGTCTCTCTGCTGCCTCTGGGTGGTGGCCCTGGGGATGAATGGCAGGCTGCTATTCACGGAGCCCTCAGAGGTGTGGTCCTGCAGCTCTGGGAGGGGCCTGGGGGGGACAGGAGATCATGAGCTGCATGGACCCCAAGTCCCAGGTCCCACCTCAAGAGCCCAGACCCTCAGCCCGCCCACGGCCGGATGGGGAGGTGTATGGGGTGAGGAGGGCACCCCCAGCAACGCCAGCCCCTCTGGGAGCCTCACGGGCCCGGGCAGGCCCAGCTGTACGGGCAGCCGGCCGCGGCCGCCTCCTCGGGCAAACTCTCCAGCCATCTCCCGACACTGTCAAACACACGCTCCGAAGCCGCGGACTGGGGGGCTGGCCTGTTCTCCACGGTGCCCTGCCGGACTGGAGGAGAAGGGCACGGTGAGGGCTCTACCCGGGAGGGGGCACGCGCCCCTCCCCCAGGCAAGGCTGGCAGAGCCGGTCTCCATGGAAACCCAAGGCTCCCAGCGCCTTCTGGCTGCCTCCGGAGGAGGCTCGGGTTTTAAAACTATCTTGCACGACTGTGTCTGCCTTTATTACCCAATCTGTGCCCCTCACCCACTCCTGCGCTAGCCCCAAATGGACCTCCTTTTCCACAGTGGGAAGGCCAGTCACCCCGCCCCGGAAATCTGAGAGGGGGTACGCTGAGACTCCCATGGGGACAGTTCTGAGACCTGCGAGTCCTTCCTGCCCAATAGCTGCCCTCCCGGCTGCTCAGGGCCCCCAAGGGTGGAAAGGGCTGGGAAGCACCCACAGAGCCCCATCCCAGCGCCTGGGGTGCAGCCCCAGCTCTCCCATGCCAGCCCACTGCCATTTGCATGAAACTGTCCTGCGGCGTCTCCTTGCCTTGGATTCCCAGGGTGCCCAGGGCCCCTCTGGCGAGGCTGACCAGATGTCCTGATTGAAACAGGACAGAACACAAGGGCACTGTCCCGTTTCAAACAGTGCATATGGTCCGCCTACTGGCACCTTGAGTTCAGCCCAGTGAGACTGGGCTGAGCAGGTGCACCGTGTGACATGGGACAGTGCCACTATTTTCAGTCCCATTTCAAACGGGATGTCTGGTCAACCTATCTCAGGGCCTTCGCTTCCCCATCCAACAACTAGAAGTTGGGCAAAACCGCAGCTTCTATGCCCAACTTCCTGTGACCCTTGGGGAACTGGCTGGGTCCCTCCTGAGTCCACGATGGTTCTGGATTTTTAGGGCTTTACCCACAGCTAGGCGCCGGGGTAGCTGTGTCCTGGAAGTGATTGCTGCAGATGGAGAAAGACAGCACCAGCCCCGGATGTGGGAACTGACAGGCTCTGTCACATCCACCCCCAAAGAGCTGAGCGCAAACTCCTGCGGGGGGTCCCGGGCCTGGTGGTCCCCAACTTCTTTGCCCGACCAGCTGGGGCCAGCCTTCCCCAGGACGGAGGAGGTTTAATCTTCTGGACCTTTCTGGGCACCCCTCATCCAGGTCTGCCTTCATGGGTTTGGGAAGAAGAGGCTTCTGGTGCCTTCCCACCTTCTCCAGCCCCTGTAGGCCCTGGTGGGGGTGGGGCAGGCAGGGATTTAAGAGGCCCTGGTGCCAGTTCTAGGTGGGCAGGGTGGCATGTGGGAACCTTTGGTAGCAAGAAGGCCTTCAGTGCTGGCCAGCTGTTCCCTGGTGCCACCCACTTTAGGACACTTCTACTGGACCTCGGACCCTCTACTTGGTCTTGGAAGGTCACCCTAATGTCCTCTGGAGAGGCCAGGTCAGGCACCCCTTCTGCAGGCTGGCCCCTTCCTCCGGGACCCAGGCCCCCAGCGTCTCCTCTCCCAGGTCCAGCCTGGGACTTTCTGGAGTCCCGGGGCTGCCCATCCTGTCTGCTCACGTGCGCAGCTGCGCTCCCAGTAGCGGAGCGCTGTATCCCGTTGGGTCTCGTCGGCGAAATGCACTCGGAACGGGCACCACCGCCGGTGGCGCCCCGAGACTTCCCCGGAGGAGCTGTGGGTGAGCGCAGCCTTGAGCTTGGGGGCCTGTATGCCGTGGGGCCTGCTGAGAGAGACCAGAGGGACATGGGAGGGCCAGGGCTGGGGAAAGGAGCTCCCAGGCCCCTACTACCCCCAGCCTGGAGCCCACTGTGTGACCCAGCTAGCCTTCCCTCAGCACTTCCTGCCTGCCAGGCAGTGGACCAAGCAGGTAGCATGCAACATCCCACCAAGACCCCATTTTACAGATGAGGAAACTGAGGCACAGAGATGTCGTACAACTTGCTCAAGGTCACACAGCCAGTAAGGGGTGGAGTCAAGATTTGAATCCCAGTTCCAGAGCTGGTGCTCTCTCATAGACCAGGCATTTCAGCAGAGAGAATAAGGGTATGAACTCCAGGGTCAGGCAGTCCTGGGTTCTGGTCCTAACCCTTCTGAGCTTCAGTTCTTTATCTGTAAAGTGGGGATTATCATCACGCCCACTACACAGGGCTGTGAAGAGATGAAACAGACTGTGAAGTGCCCTGCCGAGGGTGTGCAGGGCCAGGGATAAGCCTCCCTAACTGGAATTGTCCTTATGATCATTGCCAGCCTCCATTATGCCCCTTCCCAGCAGTGTGACCTTGAGCAGACTGCCCCCAATCTCCATTTCACAGTTTGTTGCCTTTAAAGGATGTATTCTATATTATAATCATGATAATAACAGCCTTCTAAGAGTTTGGTGAGCATCAATAAAGGGTATCTGTTATTGTTACATTGTTACTGATTTCAGCCTCAAGGGCAAGGCTGCAGGAGGGCCTGCCTGATGCATCCATGGCTCTGCTATTCAGAAATGCTACGTTCGACCTGAAGAACGTACATATTGATACGCATTTATCTGCATCCTGACCACATCTTCAAGTCTGTGTGGGCCCAAAGGGGACGCTTTTCATCGGCCCACCGAATGCCAGGCAGCCAGGAAGTGTCCAAAGACAGCACCTGGCTACAGGTATTAGACCTACTTATCCAACAGCTGTTGGCATATCAGCACCCACTCGGTGCTGGCCACAGGGCCAGGCCAAGGCACGCCCCAGCTCTGCCCACAGGTCGGAGATCTCAGCTTCTCCTCTCCAAGGTGGCTGGAGCCTGGCCCAATGCACTCTGGAGCTCCTGTACCCCCAGAGCTGGCCGTGAGGGGTGCGTGCTCCAGAGTGCATTGCAATAGGCTCCATCATGCTGGACGGGGCTCCGGTATTCGCTGGTGCATGTGGAACACAGTGAGTGTGCCCATCCCTGCTGCTGCTCACATTCAAGGCCATGAGTTCCACACTTGTATTTATTGTGTCTTGTGAGAAATGCTGTGTTTGTTCAGCTTGATTGATGTGAAGTTCCTGGATTGGCAACTGTGTCTCATTTCTGGCACCTACTCTGATCCATGGGTGCTGTCTGCCTGGGGCACTGCCAGGGAGGGTTCTGAGGCCCCCCGGGGAAGGTGCTGTCATCAGTTAGTGCCGTCTGCCGAGGTCCAGGACGAGGAGGAGTGGTACGTGCGTCACGTGTTTACGCGCCCTGGTCTTTTGCTCGTGGGCAAACCTGTTCCAGCTGGAGGAACTTTCCTGCATCCTCTCCCCTCCCCATTACAGCTGGGGTGCAGAGGACCAGGAAAGCTCTAATGCCCAGGCTCCTCTCCCAGTTCCATCCCTCATTTTTATTTCCCCCAATACGTGACATATAGTAACACCTAGTAAATGTCAGAGGGAGAAATGGCGGAATGAATGGGGGGATGGATTCATAGATGTGGATGGACGGTCCTTGAACGGGTTGGGAGGAAACCTGACTCGTGGCTAGGTCTATGCAATGATGAATGAGTAGATGGAAGGGTGGATTCATGGATGGACTGTGAATGAACAGGTGGATGGAGAGGCGGATAGATGGGTAAACTCATGGGTGAAAGAGAAAGGAAAGGAAAGGAAGGGAAGAAATGCTCTTTCTCCCCACTCGCCTCCCCTCATCCTCCCATAACTCACTTGTTGGCCTTGCTGGCCTTTTTGAATTGCACGTGATCTCTCCTCAGTGGCCCCAGGGTATGTATCTCATGTGGCAAAATCTCCTTAAGACTATTCTGGAAGAACGATGTCTGGCCCCTTGAAGACAAATAAGCCACATCTGGCATGAGTGGTCAGGGTGTCCCACCTTCGGAGCATCAATCGCAACCCTGTCCCCACCAGCAGGTCACTGACACTTACTGCAGGTCTGGGAGGAAGGGACATTTGGGACACTGAGAAAGCTGGCAGTGCTCGGTCACTCCCCTTTGATGTTGCCATTCTGAGGGTGCTGCGGAAAGCCAGAAGGAGGTGAAGTCAGGGGCCTTCGCTGGGTCTAGTTACATGACCTTGGGCCTCAGTTTCCTCATCCCTACAGTGGAGGCAAGGGTAGACCCACTCCCAAAGGGTGGCTGTCGGGGGACTCTGCCAGGTACTCAGTTAACATCAGCATCATTCTGTGCGAGGTGGTGGGAATCCTCACCGGAAATTACCCGGCCCCGCCCTTGCCACGCCCCCTGGGGTTAGAGCCGGGCGTCACTCCGCGGCTGCAGCTGCTGGACACACTAGGCCCCCAGCTGGTGCAGGAACCCCGGGAACCTGCTAGGGAGGGACTCCCCTAGGTGGGCGCCCAAGGAGCCCCTCCAGGAGTCCTCACACTCTCTGGAGCCAGGGCGCAGACATGCCGGTGTCTGGGGCGCACCGGCCAGGAGCAGGGGCGGGAGCAGCAGCGCCCTTAGCCCGGCTCTGTTAGGTTCCGTCCGCCGGGTCACGCTGGGCAGAGCGGGCAAGCGCGGCGGGCTGTTCCAGACGCCCACCCCAGGCTCTGTGGGCGAGGCCTCGCCGCTGGAGGCCTGCCACCACTCGGCGCCGCCCCCCGAGGCCCTCGAGTCCCCCGATCTTCCCGCGCCAGAGGCTGTTCCAAGCTCGCGAGGAGGCAACCTGGGAAGAAGTGGGTCTCTCCTTCCGCCAGCGCCCTCGCTGGGGAACCCCTTGGGCGCCACCTGCTGGGCGCAGAGGTTGGGGCGAGGCCGGGGCATGTCTGGCCCTGCGCTCTGCTCAGGGCATCCTCACCCGGTGGAGGCAGGGTGTGGCGGGGGGTGAGGGAGTGCGGTGGTGGGGGTGCCGTGTGAGGTGGAGAGGAGGGCAAAGACCAGCCCCCAGTCCATAGTGCCCAGAGCGGGGCGCGTGGTTTGTGGGTAGCATCTCTGGCTTGCCAGACACTGAGCGGTTTCAGGCCAGAGCTCACGGAGCCTTTGTTTCCTCACCTGAAACATGGTGATGGCAAAAGTACCCGTGTTCTTGCTGTTGTGACGTTCGAATGAGCGAGCCCACGTCAATGGCTTAGAATAGTGTCGGGCACTCGTACAAACACCAGCTGCTATTATTCTGATGATTTTTAAGTGGTTATTTAGGATTTAATCTCAGCTTCACTACTTAATAGCTCTGTAACCTGGGGCAAGCCAACTGATGATCATCCCCCATCTCAGTGGCCTCATCTATAAAATGGGGATAACAGTGAAATACCGACCAGAGAGCACTTAGCACGTTGGGGTGTCGAGTCCTGGGGGCTGTTACTGTTTTAGCACTTGCTCCTCTGGGAATTAGGAAACCTGGAACCAGTTTGAAAGAAGAGACCTGCTTAGCATCTGCCTCCTGCTGGGGTCTCCAGGCTCCTTGGGTGGGGAGCTTGTGAAAATTCAGATGCTTCAGATTCTGATTTAGTAGGTCTGGGGTGAGGCCAAGACACATACTTTTTAACAAACTCCCTCTTTGGAAGACAGCGCCCCAGACCTGCCCTTGCTTCTCACTCTGAGGGTCTGGGAACCTGCTTCCTCCCTACCACACCCCACTCCCAGATGCTGTCAGCTCTGAGCTGGCTCCTAGTGGCACACTCAGCTGGAGCTTCAGGGTGGGGCCAGAGAAGATCCCCATGAGTTTAGATCCCCCTACAGGCGGCTGGTGCTTAGGATAGCCCATCTTCCTGGTCTGGTCCCTCTGTGGGCCCCTCCCTGCTGCTTCAAGGGCCTCCTTGGGTTCATTGTGACCCACTCACCCACCCAAGGTCCTGTGAGGAGCAGTGGGCACTGAGGCTGGGGAGACAGGGCGGGGCTGTTGTGCTCAGGATGCCAAGGCTGCAGTTACAAGTGGGTGGTGGAACTCCTGACCAGGGCAGCCAGGCCCAAGCCAGGGATGAAAGGCAGGCCCAGGGTTCCGCTACCTGCTCAGATCCAGAAGGCCCAGGTGAGTCATGTTGAGGCTTGTGGCTCCGGAAGTAGAACTCCCACCACAAGGCTGGGCAGTACAAATGCAGTGGACCTGGAATCTAAGAGAATCATTTTCAAGTCCATGACTGTTTCTGTGTGCTGTGTGATGCTGGACGAGTTCCTCTTGTCTTAGGGTGCCATAGTAAAAATGCACTGTTGGGCCCCATCTGTGACTCTTGGTTGGGAAGGGGCAAGGGAGAAGCTTGTATTATGAAATTGAAGTGGGAGACAAGGGTAATTTGGACCAATAATTTCACTGGCATACTATTACAATTTGAAAATTAAAAAAATAAATAAATAAAAGACTTTGTAATTCAAATTATGAGGCATCTGCCTAGACACTGTATTCCCTTTCTGCAAATATTCCTCAGCCAGGGATGGAAGGGCACGCCTCCTTGGGAAGTTAGAATATTATGTGGGGAAGGCGAGAATTTTTTATATTTATTCTAAGGGTACATGAGTTTTTTAAAAATAGATAAGGAACACCAGGTTGACTAGGTGATTTTTAAAGAGCCCTCCAGCCCATATATGCTGTAAACATTGATTGAACAAGTACTAGGTGAGGCTTGGGAATTCAGAAATGCAACAGACTTTGAGGCTTTATGGGTGGGGTTTGAGGAATAAGGCTTTTTTCTCCCTTTTTTACCTAGTGGAATATCCACAGAACAGGCCTTTTTAAAAGTCCAGCCTTGCGCCCCCCAATGAACTAGTGCACGTGCTGGAGGCGGAGAGGGCCGACGGTGTACTTTTCTAAGTTTGGGACTGTCTTTCCAGAAACAGAAAAGTCGAGCTAACTCAGGGGCCCGCTGGGAGGTGCAAGCCGATCACGGGGCGGAGCCAGCCGCGGCCCCGCCCCCGGCACCCGGAAGTTACGTGAGCGGACAAAGGCAGCGCGCGCCGCGAGGTGTCACGTCTGGCAGTGGTTTGACGGAGGTGATTGTGGGATTGTGGGGTCTTAGCTGCCGCCATCCTCCTTCCCACTTCCCCGTCCTCTTCTCCCGGGTCCCGGGAGGCCCCGCCCGGGGTGAGTAGTGCGAGGCGGAGTTGGGGGGCGGCAGCCGCCGGGAGAAGGGAGGCCTCGACCTCCCAACTGCCTCGCTGCCCTGAGGCCCCGGCTCGTCACGTGACCCGGCGCGAGCCGGCCCCAACCCCACGTGCGCGCTCGGGGAAGGTCTGCGGGCCGGACCTGGGCCACGGATGGGGGGTAGAGAGGGAAGGACTGGGGACACCCTAAGCCTGGGCCGACCACTTCACGCCGGTCCCCGGGCCGCAGCAAGTCCCAATCGCTCTTTCAGCCTCAGTTTCCCCACTCGGAGGGTGGGTGCCAGGATTCACTAAAATGCTCAGTTCAGAGCTGGGCACGTGGGAGTGCCCGTTGCATAGGAGTTGCCATCATATTTCACCTTGGACCCCGCCCGTTAACGGCCTAACACAGGTGCCACTCAAAAGACAATTCGCCTCCAAGAGCCCTTGGAGCCAAGGTCAGGCAGTTCGCGGAGAGGCTGTCATACCGAAAGGCCCGGGCTTTGCTGCCCCTCAACTGTGTGATCTCCCAGGTCCCTGGTTTCTCCGTACAATAGGGGATAGCAAACAGCTGGTGTCAGAGACCCTGCCGGTGGGGTGGGGCCGTGCTGCAGAGGATCTGGATGTAGAGAATCCTTCCCCAGGGAGATGTGGTGAGCCCCTGGGAGGACTGGGGCCTTGACTCGGGTGATACAGCTGGATTCTCTTCTCATTCTTCTGTTCCTGGTTCCTGGTTCCTATGTGTGTGTGTGTGTGTGTGTGTGTGTGTGTGTGTTCCTGGTTCCTGGGTGTAATTGTTGTAAGACACATATCACTCCATTAGTAGAATGGCTTTTCTGTCTGTAAACGGGGCTGTGGCAGGGTTGAAGGTACATGTGGAGTGCTTTGGAATCACAAAGCATCTCCAAAAATCTTTGCAGTCTTTCTGTGCTTACATGGATGGGGAGCCCCTGCGCCAGCCCTGCAGACTCAGTTGTTTGAGGCTGCTGACTGACCACCCAGCATAACGGGAAGAATCCCTTAGGGGTATCCAACACTTTACAGCAGGGCTGTCCAATATTTTTGCTTCCCTGGGCCACAATGGAAGAATTGTCTTGGGTCACATGTAAAATACACTAACAGACGACAGCTGATGAGCTAAAAAAAAAAAAGGGGGGGGTCACAAAAAAAATCTCATAATGGCTTTAAAAAGTTGCAGTTTCTTGGGCCATGTTCAAAGCCGTCCTGGGCCACAGGTTGGACGAGCTTGCTCTGCAGTGTATAGGGCACTTCAGTGCATTTTTCTCATTTGATCTTCCCAATTGGTAGAATGACGAGAATCTCATTTGACAGAGGTTAGAAATCTCTGATAATGCGTGCCCAGCACTGTATGGATCGCTTTATGCTTTTCTATCCATTTAATGATCACAGCTTTCCCATAAAGTCAGTATTGCTGCTCCTGTTCTATAGATAAATAAATGTACGCAACTGAGGTTGTCTTACCTGGGCTTATACAGCTGATGGAAGCAGAGCCAGGATTCAGACCTGGTTCATCTGAGCCTTAATTTGTTTTTAAAGTCCCCCCCCACCCTGCTTTTTTAGAAGTAGCTGGAGCAGCTATCTAGCTGTTGTCCTAAACACCTTGCAGCGGGATGAGGAGGTGGCCAGATGACCATGAAAGATGCATGTCTAGTTCACTGTGAGCAAAGGCTTTCTCTCTTCCCCGCCCAGCTTGCACACACAAAGCCAGGTTGTGCCCAAGCCCCCTCCCCATCCTGT
>PVJL010017875.1:0-10865 GCA_004026885.1 Lyroderma lyra
CTTGTAGAGTTCTTTCAATCCTTTTGGTTCTATATTCCCTCTCTTCCTCTTTCTTAGCTGTTTCCATGTTCTGATCTTCGATATCACTAATTCTTTCCTCCATCTGGTTGGCCCTGTTTCCTATGGCAGTTATTTCATTTCTCACTTCTTTTATTGTATTATTTATTTCTCGCATTTCCATCTCAATCTTCCTTATGTTTTGAATTTCTTTGTTAAATTGTTCCTTTTGTTCATGAAGTTCCTTTTTTATGTCATTCATGTCCTTTTTTATGTTGTTTATGTCAGCCATGGTGCTCTGCCAGTATGTTTTCATTTCTCTCACAGCCTTTAGCATGGCTACTTTAAATTCTCTGTCACTTAATTCGGAAACTTCTAGGTCTAAGAAGCCGTCTTGATAAATTTCCTGTTCTTTCTGAGGAGTTTTAGTTTTTAAGGAATTCATCCTGTCTGCTGGGTTCTTCCTCTTTGACATGAGGGCGTTATGTTCAGTAGTGCCCAGGAGCCCAGATTGGTACTTTTGTGGTGTCTTGCTGTAGGGCAGACACGAGGTGGTACTGGGGTGGCAAGTGTTAGGAGAGAGAGGGGTTGTTTATTTCTTATTTCTGGTTTCCTGCTACGTTTGGAGGTGTTGCGCATCTATCATGGTCCCTCTGCTTCCTGTAGCTAGTTAGTTGGTTGGGAACGTTGTAGGAAAAGGGAGAGGCCAACAAAGGCACACCAGGACAGCTCCACCTTCTGCCCTATGCTGAGGAAGCTGGGTGATGCGGGCCAAGGCTGCTCCTGCTGGCTAGGGCGAATGCTATCAAATTCGCCTTTCTTCCCAGGTTGCTTCCCTGGCCAAATGTTGGGGCAGAGTCTGCGGGCTCGCACTGCTTTTAGGACCTAGGGGCGCGCGAGCAGGCATGCACACAAGTCCGAAGCTGTGGGTCTGACCCCTCGGTAGGAAGGCAGCCAGCCCGCCTCTGCAGCGGGCCTGGAATGGGAGCTGTAGCCCTGTGCAGGAAGCAGGAGCCGCACACACTGCGCCAGCAACTGGCCCGCCTCCACAGCGGGCCGGGAATAGGAGCCACAACCCTGTGCAAGAGCTGCGTACTCTGCGCCAGCAACCGGCCTGCCTCTGCAGTGGGCCAGAACGGGAGCCACAGTCCTGTCTAGGGGCTGTGCGCTGCCTACGTGGCAGCCAGCCCGCCTCTGCAGCGCAGCAGGCCAGAACGGGAGCCATGCTACCACTCAAGAGTTCCAGAGGCTGGCTCCCAAGGTCTGTCCCCAACTTGCTGTTCCAAATTCCAGCTCCCCAGCCCAGCTCCCCAATGGACTCCCACTGTTCTGCCGCTTTGCTAGGGCTTCTCCTCTTGTCGCCTCTTGGCTTCTCCCTTCCCTTGTACTGCAGTCAGCCATGATCAGGTCCTGTTGCGATCCGTCTCTGCTCCCCCCCTCTCTCCCGCTCGCCCCTTTCTCTCCAAACCTTAGGTGTTTACTTGCAATGCGTGGATGTCTCAGCTGCTGTTTTTTGTCACCTAAGGTCCTCTTTCCTGGCTCCTGGGTGGCCGTTCAATTGCGTTTTCTGGGAGAGGCTTTAGGGACCTCCTCTCCAGTTGCCATTCTGTCCTCCTCCGATCAGTTATGTCTTTTTAAAAATATGGAACACTCTCCTTGTCACTGTGGTTGGTTGACTTGTATAACACTAACACTTTTTCAGTCCAGGCCCATTGTCTTGGAGAATATCCCACATTTTGACTTTGTCTAATTATTTCACTATTGTTAGAATTACAATATGGTATATTTCCTAATAAGTATTTTAAAACTTCACAGATATAAACTGTTCTTGAAATTGAGCAAACCGATTTTATCTTAGAGGGGAAAAAAGAGGTATAGAATTCCATTTTGAAGATCACATTGAGCCCCATATCTTTAAGAATAATACATTAAGTTGTTTAAAGAAATGAATTTTCTATTTGTTTCCATTCAACTTGTGCTAAACTCTTTGCTGGGTGCAGGGAAATAAGAAGATAAATAAATAACAATCCCTGGTCTCCACGGGTTCAAATCTAGGGCATGAGAAAAACACAAATAACTATAGCTCAAGTTCAACTCTGGTAAGAGCTGAGGAAAATGTTCCAAGAGAACAGAGAAAGGAAAGATGAATTTAATCTGGGAGGATCTGAAAAGGTGTCACAAATACCTGGAATTTGAGGAGACAAACAATGGATATGTCTTTAAAAACCTAAGCAGTGACTTGGAGGGGAGAGAGCACAGTGTGCATTTTGTAGAGTGAGAGATAAGAAGAGAAATAGGGTGAAGAAAAATTATGGTAGATTTTGCATGTTAGGCTAAATCTGAATTTGATATCATGCATATTCATTCTACGTATATCTACTGACAAATTCTATTTGGGTAGTTGCACAATATAGTTAAATCTAACTCAGAAAAATAGCTGTGTTCAAATGTGCTGCTTAGGGCAATAACTAAAGTTAGACCAGTTAAGAAACTTCTGCAAGAATCCAGGTAGGCAGTAATAAAGCCAGAAGATGAGATAGAACCAAGAATTGGTCACTGCTTGGATATGGGGTGCAAGGAAAAAGTCTAATGTGACTTTTAAAGGATTTGTATGCTTTTACTAATCTACCCATATCAATTTAGTATAAATTGATATGCCTAAAACAGGTAGCCCACGGCTAAATCTAGACTCAAGAGAAGCTCCTTGCCAAGTTTTCTGGAGGTCAAATGGAAGTTATCACTCTATATCTACTGCCAAATGATGATTCAAGATCCTATCCAACAGTTCACCCAGACACTACAGATTCCCAGCAGAAGAAGAATGACAGGAAACATCATAGAGAAAAAAAATTAGAGTCCAGTAATGGGCTGAGAAGGAAAGGATAGAATTGGGGTTCCAAGCTCAAATACTTACAGGGCCAAGCAGGTGAGTAAAATGGGTCAAAATAAGAAAAAACCACGAACACTCAACAAAATGGTGGCATGAGAGGGACCTCCGAAAAACTCCTCTGGAGATTACAACTAAGAAAATACCTATACCTCAACCAAGGACCCTCTATACAACATACAATCACAGCTAAGAAATCCACGTGTCATATTAAGGTATTGGCAGATGGGCAGACGGTTAAACAAAAAAGAAATAGAAGGAGAAGAGCGGGAACTTGACCACGCGTGTCCTGTCTCGGAATTCTACCACTGTGGGAAGGAGGAGGAAGGCGGCAGCAGGAGAGTGGTCTGGGCCTCACTTGGTCCACGGGACAGAGGAAAGGAGATCCACAGGTGGGGCGTGAGATACCACACCCACCTCACTTTGGCCCCAGGAGGTGCAGAACCACCCACAAAATGCAGCAATCAGACTTCACTCCAGTTCCCAGAGAAGGGGGAGTGACTGGCCGGTGAGGAGCCACAGCGAGAACACTGCAGCAGGGAAGGAGAACAGAGTGGGCTGTGTGCGTGTGTTTCTCAGCCCACAATAAGGATGATCTGAGAGACCAGCAAAGAGGACTGACCCCAAAACTCAGGGCAGAATCTGCATATGGGGCCAAACAAGAACAGAAAGGCACAATCACACCCAAACTCCCTACATGACCCCTGGAGCCACAGGAAGAAAATAAAGCCGCAAACGCCCCTCCCCCACAGACCTCTGTGCACCCAGTATCAGCAGCAAACATTAAAGACACTGCAGCCGGTAGGGTCCAGGGAGGTTGCAAATATAAGAAACCAGTGAATTAAAGAGATAGGGACAGATAACCCTTCAGAAACTGAGCTCAAAGCAAAAATTATAAAAATGCTTAAGGAACCGAATGATAACAGAGACAGCAAGCATTAAAGAAGATTTACAAACCATTATAAAGGACCAGAGAGAGATAATGACTACATTCACTGAAATGAAGAATGGAATAAAAGTCACCAAACTAGATAAAATCCAAGCACAAAGCAGTGATTTGGAGGAAAAGTCAGAAGAAAACACCCATTTAGAACTGACAGATATGAGAATCCAGAAAAATGAGGGTGGTTTGAGATTACTCCAGGACAATTTTAAGTGGAAGAATATCAGCATCATAGGTGTACCAGAAGGGACAGTGGAAAAGCAAGGAATCAAGAAATTATTTGAAGAAATGATGACTGAAAATTTTCCTAACCTGGTGAAGGAAAGAGACATACAAGTCCAGGATGCACAGAGAATCCCACACAAGATGATCCCAAACAGGAACACACCAAGACATGGCATAGTTAAAATGGCAAAAGTTAAAAAAGAGAAAATTCTAAAAATAGCAAGAGAAATGCAACTAGTGACTTATAAAGGGACACCCATTCGACTCTCAGCTGATTTCTCACCAGAAACATTACAGGCCAGAAGGGATTGGCAGAAAATATTCAATGTGATGAAAACCAAGGATCTACAACCAAAAATAATATATACAGCAAGGTTAGCATTCAAAAGTGAAGGACAGATAAAGAGCTTATCAGATAAGGAAAAGTTAAAGAAATTTATCGCCACCAAAACAGTTCTACAAAGAATGTCAGAGAGACTTCTTTAAGATGGAAAGAGAGATGAGAGAGTGGGTAAAATAAGGGAAAGGGATGGAGAAATTTAGTTTGATTGTTGACATAAAATTGAAAGCAACAAAGAAACAAAAGTCATGGACACAGTCAAGAATTCAGTAGTTACCTGAGGGTAAGCAGGGAGGTATTGAGGGAGAAGGGACAGGGACACAATTATATGGTGATGGAGAGAACTGACTCTGGGTGATGAACACATAATGCAACACACAGAAGGTATAATGTAGAATTGTACACCTGGGCCCTATGTATTTTTTATTAATTAATGTCACCCCAATAAATTTAAAAAAAAGAAAAATCAACCATGCAAGTATATTGATATCTGACAACTGACCCTTAGTGTCAGGGAGACAGTCAGGGATGGTGGGGCAGAGAGCAAATAAGAAGTATTGCCCTGATAAAGGGTGGAACCACCCAACGGGGAGAGTCACTCAGATTCCTCCAATAGTGTGGGCTCAGTGATCTTAAAATGGCCAATTTTAAAAGAGAGGCTGGAAATAGACTTCAATTTTAAACCTCATTTTAAAATGTTGCAATTAATTTGTTTTAAAAAACAAAAATAAACCAAAACCTAGTCAAGGACAAATAGCACACATATGACAACACAATTATACCAACCAATAGGGTTTGAAGAAAGTAAAGAGAATTTAGAAGTTGTTGGAAAGCAAGAAAAATGGATCTATCTTAGTTAATGAGTCCAGAGCACACAGCTGAGGGCACAATCCAGCTGGTAGTATCCGGGATTTAAGTGGAAGTTTCTCTCTCTCAAACAATAACAAATACTGCCCATATTTCCTTGATTATGGTCTTTACATCTCTAACATTTTTTAATTCTACTGGGTATCCCCATTTTGCAGTTTTCGGTGGAGATTCATTCTCTTGAATAGCAATCTAACGTAGCTGTTGTTTGAATTTGTTTTGGTATTAATGTTTCCTGGAGAACTCCAGCAGATAAATATATAAAAGCTGAGCTGCTATGGTTAAATCTGGGAATGTGGTTAAAGCTAGGGTTGTAATTATGGGAACTTTGTCTCTCTTGAAATTGTCCCTATGACTATAGCTATAACTCCGGAATTCCAGTATTCATACCACAGTCTGTATGTGGATTTATACTTCCTTGAGAGCTGCCTTTCAGAAGGGTTTCTATTCTCTGTATTTCAGCAAATTTGATCCTCTTCCATGGTATTATATTTTTTTAGTTTTGAAAAGATTCATATATTGTTCTCAAAGCTGATTTTTATTGTATTTTCCCTGTTAACAATGAAAACTCAATGAAGATTTCCTGTTAAGTTTGGATTTTTTGTTTTTTTGAAATGCAATAAGGAGCCACTAGAGGACTTTAAGTACGGAAGTAACATTATCTGATTTGTTTTAAAAAGGTCACTTTGACTACTGTGTCATGGTTGTAGAAGAGCAGGAGTGAAAGCAAGGACAAGTAGGAGATTATTTCAGAAGTCCAGGTGAAAGATGCTGGCCTGGATGAACTGTGTTAGGGACTGGATATGGAGGAAAGTGAATGGATTCAAGATGTTTTGGAAATAGCTGATAGGACTTTCTGATGGATTGGATTGGTGGTAGTGGTAACGGAAATGCAGAAAACAAGAATAAGACCTATATTGTTGCTTAAGTAACTGGGCAAGTGTTTAACCATATTAGGTTTCAGGTTCCCATTAGAAACACAAGTGGAGGTGCTGAGTAGGCAAATGGATACAAGAATCTGCAGCTAGGGAATGGACCATGTCAGGGTTGGAGATGCACCATTATGAGCAATTGATATAAGTTTTCAAAGCCAGGGGCCTAGAAGGAGTGGTCTAAAGAATGTTTAGCTAAAGAAAAGGGGATGGGGGGCAGGGCAAAACTCTGGGGATTCAAGTATTTAGAAGCTGAGCTAAAAAATGAGCCAGCTAGAATTATAACGAGAGCTGTCACAGAATACTCCAAATTTTGAACCATGGCTTACAAAGACCTACATGGTCTGACCCTTGCCTACTTCTCCAATTTTCTCTTCCTATCACCAGCTGTACACAAGGTCTCCTTGTGTTTTTCCAAGTTCATTTTCTTCCTTTGGAGCTTTACACCAGCTTTAAATGCTCTCCCTGTACTCCTCTCAAGGCTGGATCTGAACAGAGCCCAGCTTAAAAATGTCTCCTCCTAAGTGTGGCCTTTACATACCACTCAATCTGAAGTAGTCATTCATTCTCTTTCACCCATTTCCCCATTTTAAGTATCTACAGAGCACTTATACCATCTTTTAACATTTGTCTTTTTGTCCATTTCTCACTAGGCCTAGAGCTCCATGAGAACTGAGACTGTACCTGTCTTGCTCACTGCTTATCTCCAACACCTCCAACAGCAGCTGGCACATACAAGACTCAAATATGTGAGAAGTGAGAAGAAAGTCTGTCTTTCTATAAGTTCTGCACAAAAATTACAAATACTGCTGGGTCTTTATTTGTCTACAAGTACATCAAAAACAGGAAACTTAGTTGTCTGTGGAGATGGTAATTATGCTGCATCCCATGAAAAAATGAAGAACTATCTTCCAGCATAGAAGCACAACTGCAAAATTATATTGCTTTAAATTCTGTTTTAAATGTATCTTATAGGGGAAAACATTACCTAAGACAAAACACAACAAACAAACCTATTTCAAAAAGCTTCTGAATAAAAGCAGACCTGTTTCAGCCTCTGCAAGCACAAACCAAAAACATACAGGACTCACCCAGTGGTGGTACAGTCTTAGGTGGGTAGGTAGGTGGATCGTTTTGAATTCATTTAAGGTCTGAGACCCAATGTTCAGAAACCAAATCTTCTTTGTTCTTCCAGTGTAAATGCTTAGTCAAATGCTGTGGATTGTCTTATAGCTGGGAAAGACCACAGAGACCACCTGGTTCAGCCTTTACAGAGGCCCGAAAGTGGTGACTTTAACTTCTCAGTTTTGGGGAAACCAAGCCTGGGTAATAATGTAGGTCTCCTGAGCGACTCTTAATCCAGAGTTCTCTCTATTATGCCAAGATCTCCCCTCACCTCTAAACCTATTCATAGAAATATATCAAAAACTCTTTTCCTCCTTTTTAGAATTTGTAATCTGGACAATTAAATTTTGTCTAGAAATACTCGGCTAAACTTAATCAGCACCCTCATTCTTCCCTCTTCCTGTGCCTTGCCATTCCCATTAGCTCCTCAGTAGTCAGTCCTCTTCGCAGGCCTTTTCTCTCCGTCATTGTAACTTGGGGCTCAGTGCTATACTTCTCTGACTCTCAAGTATCCCCAAAGCTCCTATCCAATCTCATGGTGAACCTCTCCCAAATTTATCTCCTAGCCTGACCTTACCTTTGAATTTAGACTTACGGTGCTTAACGGGCATCTCAAACCATGTGTCAAACACTAGATTCTTGTTATCTATTCCACACACATTTGTCCCTATCCCAGATTTCCCCACTTCACTAAATTGCAGCAATAGCTACAAAAGCCTAGAATTCAGACCTGATTTCTCTTTCCTTTCTCCCAAATGTATTTCAACAAGTCGTCATCTTTTTTTTTGTTTCGGAATGCAGGTCCAAATAATTGAAAAAAAATTGTAATCCTTGGTTTATAATACACCACCAATGGTTTGTGCATGGCTCTCATTAATTCACTTGGTCATGTATTTACTTTCAATGACAAATGAGCCCATCATTCAACCTAGGGACTGCAGAATATTAACAATGACTTACTCATACATTCACTCCTCCCAGTTCTTTTCCCTTACCTTTCTCACTTCCAGAAGTAATCCTATCCTGAACTTTCTGATCTTTGTATCACTACCTTGTTTTTTAAAATAGTTCTCATATGTATATGTGTGTATATATGTAATGTATGTGTATGTGTATATATATGTCTAAACAGTTCAATTTTAGTGGGTTTTGTGCTTTATAAGTATTGTGTCATATGTAGTCTTTTGAGTTTGCTTTTTCACTCAATCAATGTTTTTATTGTGCTGTATATAGCCAGTGCTCATTCATTTTACCTGCCATGTAATAGTCCATTATGTAAGCACTCAACACTTTACCCTCCTGTAGATGGGCATTTGGACTTTTTCCAGAACATTTTTACATATGTATTATGGAGCACTTTGTGCAAGTGTTTCTCCTGAGAATATGCCTGAAAGTGGAACTGCTGGGCCATGGGCATTAAATATTCAACTTTCAAATGAATGGTTTTCAGTCATAATAGCAATTGACACTCCTATCTGCAATATGTGAGCAATCCTACTGACTGAAATTCTCTCCAAAACTTCACTTGGTTAGACTTAATTTTTGCCAGCTGAATGAATTTAATATGTCACTAAAGTCTTGATTTGCATTTCTCTAACAGAAATTAGAATCTCAATGTTTATTGGCCTACATGCATTTCCAAATCTATGGAGGACCTGTTCTAGTCTTTTGCCCATTTTTTCTATTAGGCTTTTTTCTTGACTTCCAGAATTTCTGTATATATTCTTGAGACTAATCTATTACTGGTTAGGTGTTTTGCAAATTATCTTCTCATAGTGTGTAGTTTGGCTTTAGTATCTTTTAGTATTTAGACAGAAGTTCTAAATTCATAATTTATCATATAGCATCTTTATAGTTATCTTTTACGATTTCTTTTGCTTCCAGTTTAAGAAGTTAACATAAGTAGATCAGGAAGATATTCACCTGTATTTCTGCAATATATTTCACCTATAATGTCAACTATACTTTCTATATCAAAAGTTCTAAGTTTCAGATCATTTAAAAGAGTTGTTTTGTATTTGGTATGAAGAGATTCAATTTTTTATCCTCTCTTTTTGTCAGCTCCATTTATAGTTTGATCATTGACCATGCCTTCTCTGTCAATGTGAAATTCGGCTATGGGGCTCTCTCTTCTGCTCTATTGTCTAATTACGCACTACTGTCACATTCTCTTAAATACTTGATCCTCATAAAAATTCCTTCTGGTAGGATAAGTTCTCTGTCCTTTCTCTTCAGAATTGTCCTGGTCATTCTCCATCTTTTACTGTCACAGAAAAAATTCAAATCAGTTTGTCAATTCCAGGATTTAGTTTGGAGATGCATTAAATATAAGTATCAATTTGGAAAGGACTTTTTGGGGGGATATTGTCTTCCTACTCATGAACATAGAGTCACTCTCGTCCTCTTTAATGTTTTTTAATCAAGTTTTACACATTTCTATATGCAGATCTGGCACATCTTTGTTTAGATTTATTACTATACACATTAGAACTGTCTTTGCAATTGTTTGGTGTCCTTTTTAAAATTCTGTTTTTCTAATTGTGGCTGGTGTATATATGAGACAATTCAGAGTTATATATTGATCCTATATTTAGCCACCTGACTAAACTCTCCAATTATGTCTAAAAACTTGATGGAACTTTTTGTAGACAATTACATCATCTGCAAATAATGAGTTTTACTTTCTCCTTTCCAGTAACCATACCTTTATTTTTCTCAACTTACTGCAATGGTTAACATTTCTAGTACAGTTGAATCAAAGTGAGGATTGTGATCACTCTTGCCTCACTGTTGACTTCAAAGAGGCTGCTTCTAATGTTTGTCCCTTAGGATGGTTTTACTAATAAAAAATTTTTAAAATATCCTTTATCAAACTGAAAAGTATCTTCCATTTATAGTTAGTAAAAGTTATCATTAATGGGTGTTTTTACCAATGTTTTATTGCATCCACTGATCAGCTGGTTTTTCACTTTTATTCTGTAAGTGTGATGAATAAGATTTATACATTTTCTAATACACCACTTGGATAGTGTGTTTCAGTTTACTTTGTATATATGACTAAAATGAGCCTATAATTTTCCTTTCTTGTATTGTGCCTATTGGATTTACTATCAAGGTTACACTGGTTTTGATGTAGGAGACATATCTTATCCTAATCTCTTGAAGAATTTATGTAAGAGTAGAATATAACCCATTTTTTAAATGACTGGCATAACCATGTAGGCCTAGAGTTTTCTTTGTGATTTGATTTCTAACTACCTCCTTTCCTTTACACTATTCAAACCGGTGAGACTTCCGATTTCTTCTTAATCAAAATGTAACATTCTTCTAGCAATTTTTCCATTCTGCCTAAGTTTCAAAACCGACTGGCATGTTGTTTGTAATTGTCATGCTTAACATCTACAGTGTATGTAGTGACTATCCTTTCTCACCCGACATGGGTTACTTGTGCATTTTTTCTCCATGATAAACCTGCCCCAAACTTCTATTTTGTTAAATCTTTTCAGAGTCAATAGCTTTATTTTTTCTATTGCATTGTTTTCCTTCTAC
>PVJL010017876.1:0-17253 GCA_004026885.1 Lyroderma lyra
GATGAACATTGGGGTACATAAGTCTTTGCGGACAAAGGTTTTCAAGTTCTTTGGGTAGATCCCCAGAAGAGGGATTGCTGGGTCAAATGGTAACTCCATTCCCAATTTTCTGAGGAACCTCCACACTGCCTTCCACAGTGGTTGTACCAGTTTGCACTCCCACCAGCAGTGTACCAGAGTTCCTTTTTCTCCACATCCTCTCCAGCACTTGTTATTCCTTGTCTTGTTGATAATAGCCATTCTCACAGGTGTGAGGTGGTATCTCATTGATTTGCATTTCCCTGATAGCTAATGAGGATGAGCATTTTTTCATATGTCTGCTGGCCATTTGTATTTCTTCATGGGAGAAGTGTCTGTTTAGTTCTTCTGCCCACTTTTTAATTGGGTTGTTTGTTTTTTGGTTTAAGAGCACAAAACTTCTCATTTAAAAAGAGGAAAATTGGAGGAAGACAAGATAGTGACCTGGAAAGAGGTCCCTAAAGCCTCTCCCAGCAAACAGAGTTGAATGGCTGTCCAGGAGCAAAGAAAGAGGACCCTGAGTGACACAACAACAGAGAAATTCACACATCACAAGAAAACACTTGGAGGTTGGAGAGAAAGGTACAAGTGGGAGAGAGGGGAGGGAGCAGAGATGAATTGCAACAGGAACCTATCTCTCCTGATTATCCAGGACCAGGACAGTGCACAAGAGGGGGCAGGCCAAGAAGTGACAAGAGTGAAAGCCAGCCAAAGTGGCAGAAAGTTGTCTGACTGTGAAAGAGATGGGCCTTAGAGCAACACGTTGGAGACAGAGCTTGGAGACCAGCCTCTGAAGCTCTTCAGTAACAAGAGGGCTGAATAAGAACTCTGAAGTGTCACAGGCTAAAGTGGAGCCCCAGAGACAGTACCTTGGCTTCTGTCACCCTCATGGCCTGCAGCACACATGTGCATGGCTCCTATGCAGGGCCACACTTCCTGGCCTACAGCAGAGGTGAGCGGCTGCCTTCGCACAACCTGTGACATTAGGCCCATGGCTTTGGACTTGTTGTACACACGCACCTGGTGCCCACATGTGATGTAAGCTTGTAGACTTTGTCCTAAACATCTGGTCACTGAAACAGGCCAGGGAAGAAAGGATTTGATAACATTCACCCCAACCAGTAACAGCAGCCTTGGCTCATATCCCCCAGCTTCCCTAGCTTACCCACCATAGGGCAGGAGGTGTAGCTGCCCCTGTGTACTTTTTATTGGCCTCTCCCATTCCTACAGCCACCCCAACAAAGTGCAGGTAGCAGCGAGACCTCCAATAGATGCGCACAGCATCCAAACACAGCTGGACACCAGCGATAAGACCCAAACAACTACTGTCTCTCCCCAAACTAGTTAGTGTCTGCCCTATTGCAAAACACCACAGAAATACTAATCAGGGCTCCTGGGCTCTGTTGAACATAGTGCCCACATGCTAAAGAGGAAGAACCCAGCAGACATGAATTCCTTAAAAACTAAAGCTGCTCAGAAAGTATATGAACTATACCCAGAAGAGAGTTTCACAGACATAGAATTTACTGAATTAAGTGACAGAGAATTTAAAGTAGCCATTCTAAAGGCTCTGAGAGAAATGACAACATACTGGCAGGACACCATAGCTGAGATGAATGACCTAAGAAAGAAAATCTAGGAAAAAAATAAACAATTTAACAAAGAATTTCAAAACATAAGCAAATTCGAGAGATGAATAATACAATAATAGAAGTGAGAAATGAAATAACTGCCATAGGAAACAGGGTCATTCAGATGGAGGAAAGAATTAGGAATATCAAGATCAGAACATGGAAACATCTCAAAAGGAGGAAGAGAGGAAATATAGAACCAAAAGGATTAAAATAACTATGCAACAACTATCTGACTACATGAAACAAAACAGCATCAGGATAATAAAATTAGAAGAAGGAGGAGAGCAATCTACAGAGAGCATACTCAAACAAATAGTAGATGAGAACTTTCCAAACCTATGGAAAGATCTGCATCCCCCAGTTCCAGAAGATAACAGGTCCCTTGGATACCTGGACCCTAGCAGATTTTCTCCAAGACACATGGTACTAAACATGTCAAAAATTAAAGTCAAAGAGACAATTCTCACAGAAGACAGGGGAAAAAGAATTGTAACCTTTAAAGGAAAATCCATCAGGTTGGCATCAGAATTCTCAGCAGAAACTCTACAAGCCAGGAAAGAGAAGAATCCAATATTCAAAACTTTAAAAGTAAGATACTTTCAGCTAAGAATAAATTATCCAGCAAAATTATCTTTCAGATATGAAGGTGGAATAAAGACCTTCTCAGACACACAGAAGCTAAGGGAATTGGCAGGCACAAGGCCAGCACTTCAAGAAATACTGAAGGAGGCTCTTCGACCTGAAACAGAACATCAGGACAAATGGAATAGAGTTGGGGCAACAAGAAATAAACAAATATAAAACAATAATAAAAAAGTAATGGCCACAGGAAATCCTCACATGTTGATCATCACTCTAAATGTTAATGGCCTGAACTCACCAACAAAAACACACATAGTAGCAGTCTGGATTATAAAACAAAACCCACCCATATATTGTCTCTAAGAGAAACATTTCAACCATAAGGACAAATGAAGCCTCAGAGTGAAAGGATGGGAAACAACACTCTAAGCAAATGGTAACCAGAGAAAAGCAGGAGTTGCCATACTGATATCTGATGAAATAAACTTCAGGTTGAAAAATATATTATGAGACAAAGAAGGACATTACATAATGATAAAAGGCACAATAACAACAAGAAGATTTGACACTAATTAATACATATGCTCCCAATAAGGATGCACCAATATATACAAAGCAACTACTAACAGATCTGAAAAAAACACAATCATTGTGGGAGAATTAAAAACCCTGCTAACTGCCTTGGAGAGATCATCCAAACAGAAAATAAATAAAGAAATATAAGCTGTAGGTGACACAGTACAGCAATTTGACATATTTGACATTTAGAGGATACTTTATCCAGCAAAAGGAAGCTATACCTTCTTTTCCAGTGTGCATGGAACATTCTCAAGTATAGACCACATGTTGGGACATAAAAATAGCCTCAGCAAATTCAAGAAGATCAGAATCATACCAACTGTATTCTCAGAACACAAAGATTTGAAATTGGAGGTCAACTGTAAAAGGAAAGCAGAAAAAATTACATATACATGGATATTGAACAACGTGTTATTTAAAAAATAACTGGATAAAAGAATGAATAAAAGAAGAGATTAAACTATATAGAAACTAATGACAATGAAAATACTATATATCAGAATTACTTGGACACAACAAAAGCTGTAATATGAAGGAAATTTATATCATTACAGGCCTATCTTAAGAAACAAGGAAAATCACAAGTAAACACCATACCACCCTATCTTAAAGAACTAGAAAAAGAAGAGCAGACAAAACGTTAAGTCACCAGAATGAAAGAAAGAATAAAAATTAAAGCAGATTTAAAACAATTAGAGAACAGAAAAACAATAGAAAAAAATTAGTGGTACAAAGAGGTGGTTATTTGTGAACATAAACAAAATTGACAAACCCTTAGTTAATTTAATCAAAGGACAAATGGAAGAAACACAGATGTCCAAAATTAAAAATGAAAAGGGAGAAATTACCACTGATACCACAGAAATACAAAGGATTACCAGAAAATACTATGAAGGACTGTCTACCACTAAATTTAACATCCTAGAAGAAATCGACAAGCTTCTAGAATGTACAGCTACCTGGAATAAGCTAAGAAAAGCTGGATAATCTAAATAGACCAATCAAGAGCAAAGAGAATGAAATGACTATCCATAATCTCCCTAAGGGCGAAAGCCCCGGACTACATGATCTCACCAATGAGTTCTACCAAGCATTATAAGAAAACTTAACACCGATCCTTCTCAGACTCTTCAAAAAAATTGAAGAGGAAGAAAAACTTCCTAACTCATTCTATGAGTCCAACATACCCTAATACCAAAACCTGGTAAAGACAACACACACACACACAAAAAAAAATCTATAGACTAATATCTCTGATAAACACAGATGCAAAAATCCTAAACAAAATATTAACAAATAGAATACAACAATGCATCAAAAAGATTATACATTCAAGTGGGGTTCATTCTGGGAGCACAAGGATGGTTCAACATGTGAAAATCAATCAATGTGGTACACAATATAAACAAAATAAAAGATAAAGGTCATATGGCCATGTCAATTGATGCAGAAAAAGTTTTCAACAAGATACATCCATTTATAATCATTAGACTAAATAAAATAGGTGTAGAAGTCAAGTGTTTCAAGATAATGTAGGCCGTATATGACAAACCCTCAGCTAATATCATACTGAATAGGGAAAAGTTGAAGCCTATTCCCCTAATATCAGAAACAAGACAGGGATGCCCGCTGTAACCACTGCTATTCAATATAGTACTGGAAGTTCTAGACAAAACAGTCAGGGAAGAGAAAGTAATAAAATATATCCAAATTGGAAAAGAAGAGGTCAAATTGTCACTATTTGCAGATGACATGATACTTTATATAGAAAGTTCCAAAGATTCCACCAGGAAAATATTAGAATCAATAAATGAATACAGTAAAGAATCAGAATACAAATTCAATGTACAAACATCAATAGCATTCTTATATACAAACAATGAATCCTCAGAAAAAGAAATGAGGGAGTCAATCTCTTTTATTATCACAACAAAAAGAATAAAATACCTGGAAATTAACTTAACAAAGAACACGGCAGACTTGTACATAAAAAATTATAAGACACATTTGAAAGAAATTGAAGCAGACACTAAGAAATGAAAAAAAAACCTCTGTTCATGAATAGGAAGACTTAACATTGTTAAAATGGCCATTTTTGCCCCCAAAAATCTACAGATTTCATGTAATTCTTACCAAAATCCCACAATCATACTTTCATAAAATAGATAAAAGAATTATCAGATTTATATGGAACTATAAAAGACCTCAAATTGCTAGAGCAATACTACATAAAAAGAATAAGGTTGGTGGTATTACACTCCCTGACTTCAATTTATATTACAAAGCATCAATAGTCAAAACAGCTTCGTATTGGCAGGAAAACATAAATATAGACTAATGAAACAGAATTGAAAACTCATAAATACATCCATTTATGGACAAATAATTTTGTAAATGGGCAAAAAGTATGCAATGGGTAACTGACAGCCTTTTCATTAGATAGTACTGGGAAAGCTGGAAAAACATATGTAGGAGAATGAACCTGATATGTGAACTATCACCATATACAAAAATTAACTCAAAATAAATTAAAGACCTTTATATAAGACCTGAAACAATAAGCTGTATAGAAGAATACATAGGTCCTAAACTTATAGACATGGGGCTCAAGGAAGACTTCATGAACCTGACATCAAAGTCAAGTGAAGAAAAAGCAAATATAAAAGAATGAGACTATATCAAACTAAAAAGCTTCTGGACAGCAAAAGAAACCATCAAAAAAGCAAAAAGATATCTAACTGAATGGAAGAAAATATTTGCAAACAACACATCAGATAAGGGTCTAATATCTAAAATATATAAAGAACTAATACAACTTAATAACAAAACAGTCAAATGGCACAATTAAAAAGTGGACAGAAGAACTAAACAGACACTTCACCCACAAAGAAATACAAATGGCCAAGAGACATATGAAAAAAATGCTCATTCTCATTAGCTACCACAGAAATGCAAATCAAAACCACAATGAGATACCACCTCATACCTTTTAGAATGGTTATTATCAACAAGATGGAATAACAAATGCTGGAGAGAATGTGGAGAAAAAGGAATCCTCACACACTGCTTGTGGAAGTGCAAATTGGTACAACCACTGTGGAAGATGGTGTGGAGTTTCCTCAGAAATTTGGGAATGGTGATACCATATGACCCAGTAATCCCCCTTCTTGCGATCTACACAAAAAACTTGAAAACCTTAGTCTGCAGACTGATGAACCTCAATGTTCATTGCATCGTGGTTCACAGTGGCCAAAACATGGAAACAACCAAAGTGCCTTGCAACAGATGACTGAATAAAGAATCTGTGGTACATATATGCAATGGATATTACTCAGCTATAAGAAAAGATGAAATATTGCCATTTACAACAAAATGTATGGGCCTGGAGATCATCATGTGAAGTGAAATAATCCGGACAGAAAAAACCAAAAACTGTATGACTTCACTCATATGTGGAATAAAAATTTAAAAGTAACAAAAAAAATGAGCAAACAAACAAATAATCCATGGACACAATCAATAGTTTAATAGTTATTTGGGGACAAGTGGTCAGGGGATGAGGGACAGGGGAGGGATTTGGAGAGGACGGAGAGGGAGCTAAATATATGCTGATGGAAAGAGAACTCACACTTAGGTGGTGAACTTATTATACAACAAGTTGACAATGCACTGTAGAATTGTACACCTGGAACCTATATAATTCTTCCTAACAAACTTCACACCAATATGTCTAACAATAAAAAAAAAGGAGGAAAATCACCCAATAGTACAGAATGTAATAAGAGCTTCTAAGAGCAAAAAATATCTCATTTAAAAAATTTTAAATTTAGCATGGAAGTAGTATCAGATTTGACTGCATATTTTAAAATTAATTAGAATTTTAAATCCATTTTGATCATGTAGTATTAAGTACATACATTTCAAAACTTTCTGTTATTTTTTCTCACATCATATATAGGTGAACATTGCTTTAATAAAAATAATTCTCGTGTAAATATAGAATAGTATTTTTTTTCAATTTTTGACACCTAACCCCATACTTTATTCTACTTCTCTGTTTCCTGTAACACAGATTTGCATAACACAGCATTTTTAGGACTCCCAATGCTGTGTTATATGGAGGTTACTTGTATTTTTTTATCTTGGGTTCATTGAATATTTTTGCATCTTGATCACAAATTTAATCATTTTAGCTCATGCTGTTTATTAGGCAACAAAGAGGTCTTTTACTGAACCTGTAGACTCTTTCCTTAAGCTCAATTCCTCCTTTCAGCAGCTTCAACTGTCCCTTATCTCTGGTCCAGGTTTCTCCCTGTTGGATATTAATTTTCCTTTCAAATTTGACATTGATAAAAGAAATGGTAAGGCCATAGGTTTGCTGGGACTGAGAGTTGTAACCTCCATATATGTTGATGATTATTTACACAAACAGCTAGACTCCACTGTCTGTGGCTGGCCTTTATGCCTGAGTACCCTGGATGCATTGGATTTTTAAATAGAGTGCCACAAACTTACTTTTGGCCAACACATCGTTGGATATTCTCCCGACAATTTGTTGGACCTTCTCACCCACAAGACTTTACAATCCCTGTCCTAAATCAGAACCCAGCAATTATACCTTATCTTTATTGAATCACCCCACATTAAACTATAAAACTGCATTTGTCTCAACTCAGTCTCTCTTCTACCTGCCCTAGACCAATCTCTCACCTATTCCTGTACTGAAATCTTAGAGTTCAAAAGACCCCCATTTCCCAAATATATCACCTACCAACCCCTTTCCACTGCAATACACACTGGGTTCTTGGATGGTAGCTATTTTTCACTTGAGGGAAAAAGAGATACAGAATATTCTGTTGTCTTCTCTCATTATGTTTTTGAAACTCACCAGCTCCCACTGGGCATAATATATCAAAAGGCTGAACTCATTGTCTTAACAAGAGTCTTCATTTTGGTAACTAAACTTGAAGTAAATATATACACTGGTTTGAAATATGCCTTTCACAAAATACATACCCATGCTTCTATCTGGCAAGAATGGGTATTCCTTTTATTCAGGAAACACCCATAACTAATGGATATCTAATTCACTGATTATTATTTGTGGCCCAGATGCTCAAGACAGCAGCTATTATACATTGTTGAAGGCATAAGACAGAAGAGGACACTTCTAATCAGGGCAATAATTTTGTAAACACGGAAGGCAGGAATGTAGCATTTCACCTGGCCCCAGCCTTCCAGCTTCTTTTGCTCGCTCCCCTGAAGGTAACACATGCTTCAGAAGAGTGGCCATCTCTCCTAACATTGGGTGTTATATCTGAAGGCCTCTGATTGTGTCTAAAAGGGATGATATGTCTTGCCCAAGGCTGAATTTCATTCCATCCTCCAATCCACCAACAACACTTTTCATGTAGGCCATAAGCCTTTAACACAGCTGCTAAAACACCTTATTTTTTACTCCAATTCTCCTTAAAACTTACAAAAATATTACATGTGACTGTCCCATTTGCTACTTTATCTCTCCTCATAGATAGGTATGTCCACCTACCTTCCCCACATGCCAAGCTAGGGGACATGTACCCAAGCAGCACTGGCAAGTTGAGTTTATTCACATGCTCCAAATAAAAAATATTAAATATATATATTTTACTCTTTTAGATATCTTCACAGTTTGTGTGGAAGCATTTCTTACTACATGGGAAAATTCCTCCACAGCAGTTGAGGATTTAATCCAAGATATTATCCCTAAATTTGGGGTACCAATTTTCTAATAATCAAACAACATACTTCTATTTCTAAGCAGTTCTCCAAATAGACCAGCACAGATAGCAAGAATACCACTAACATGGCCAAAGAGATTTCCGGCTCATCGCAATCCTAACAAGCACAGAGAAACCTAATAGAACCCTCCAATGACCAGCATAGAGTCTCCTGGAAGACCCAAACCTGATCATCACAGGGAGCCCAGCAGACCCCTAACCTGACCAGAACAGAACACTTAATTCAGACCTCCATTGTGACCAGAACAGACACCCCAGGAACACATGAACCCAAAAGTAAGACACTTGGAGACAATGAACTTGACCAGAACAAACATTAGGCAGATTCCAAATGTGACGGAAAATGGAAACCTGCTGAAGATCTCTCACTTGACCAGCACAGAGTCCCCAGGCAGACAATCAATTTCGCCAACAGAGAAATTTTATGCAAAACTCCACCATAACCAGAATTAAGTCCCCAGGATACTTCTAAGCTGAATAGATCAGAAACTTCCAGGAAACCTGAAAATTTGCCAACAAAGGAACCACAGGAAGACTCCCACCCTGACAACCAGAGAGACTTCTAAAAGACTCAAATTGACAGGCCATAGAGACCCCAGAAATACCACCAACTTTACCAACAAAATTACTCCCAGCTGACCACAAACCATGACTGCACAGAGACCTTAGGGAGATACCCAAGCTTGATAGCACAGAGACCCCAGGTTGACTCTAATTATGACTAGTACACAGACTACCTGCAGATCTCCAATCTGACCAGCACTGACACGTCAGGAAGAAACACAACATGACCAGCACAACAACACCACAAGAACCTCAACAGAATGAGCAAAAACACACCTCACAGACTCACAACCTGAACAGCACACAGACCCCAGGAAGACTGCAACCTTACCAAAACTGAGTCCCCAGGCAGATATCTCTGTGGTTAGAACAAAATCTATGCAGACTTCAAACAGGAACAGGACAGAGACTAAAGGCTACCCCTAACACTCTTTGAGCAAAGCAATCCCCAGAAGACACCAATCCTAGCCAGCATAAAGTTCTCAGGAAAACACTCAAACAGAACAAAAAAGAGACTCTGAGGTGTTATGCAATCTGACTCACACAGACACAAATGGCCAATCCTGACCTGACTGGAAACACAGACCCCTAGATTCCCTGTAACCTGGTCAGCAGAGAGTGCCAGGCGCAAACTTAACATGATGATCCCAGAGACTCTAACACATCTGGAACCTGAGATGCAAAAAGACCCATGTTGACAGTCAAACTGACCAGCACAGTACCCTACAATTTATCCAACAACTCCAGCAGAGATCCAACCTGACCCCACACCTGATCATCACAGAGATTCTCAGCAGATCCCCCACCTGTGCAGCAGAAAACCTGGGCACACCTCCATCGTGAGAAAGCACAAACACCACTAGCCTATCCTTAACAAGACAGGTGAAATAAATCCCAGGATGACCCCTACTATGACCATTACAGAGATTCGTGGAAGTCACCCAACCTGACAAACACAGAGATCGCAAGCAGACCTCAAATAAAACCAGAACAGAAAACCCATGCAAAAATCCCTATGACCAACAGAGAGACAGTAGCAGATTGCTAATCTGATCAGCACAGATTCACCAGACAAACACCAAATTTGACTGGTACAGATACCACTTGCAGAATACGAACCTGATGAACACAGAGAATCCTACTCGACCTCTAACCTGAGCTATAAGAAATCACCAGAAGAACTTCAATGTGACCAAGAGTACCCAGAAATTCCCAAACTTGAGCATGAAAAAGACCAAAGCATACACTAAGTGTGACCATCTCAGAGACCTGAGGCTGTTCCTAAACATTACTTGGAACACAGAAAACTAGAAGATTTTGGACATGACCAGCAAAAAAACTCCTGGCAGGTCCATGAAAAGACTAACACTAAGACATAGGGCACTCTCAATATGATCGGCCACATAAATACCAGGATATACCTTTAGCAGCCCAACCCAGAGACCAAACGCAGACTTTTAAAATTACAAGCAAAGAAAACCTGGGCAGACCACAAAACTGACCAGCACAGAGACACTAGGAATTTCCAACCTCAGCAGCACAGACATTCATTGTAAACCCACTCATGATTGGGTACAATGATTTTTAAATAGAGAACCAAATTGACCACCAGCGAAAAACCAGCACAGAGTACTTCAAACTCACAACCACAGAGTCACAAAACAGATGCTCAACCTGAGTAGCATAAAGACCACCAGAAGACTGCAACCTAAACAAAACAGAGAACACCAACAGGGCGTTAAATTAATGAGCACAGAAACTTCCAGAAGACCTGAATCTGACTGGTGCAGAGACCCTGAGCAGAACCCTAACCAGCTCAGAACACAGACCCCAGACTGATCCCAACCTGACCAGAACAGAGACCCACAACCAACTTCAAACTTTACCACCATAGAGACCTCAGGAAGAAATGCTACATGTCTCGCACAGGTACAAATGCAGACCTGGAACATGACCAGTAAAATGACCCTCAGAAAGCACCCAACTGGAAAAGTAAAGTACCTAAAAATATATTAAACATAGCATCTGTGAGAACACATTAAATTTCTAAACAGACCAGAACAAATACCCAAAGAAGACCCCAGACTTGACCAGAAACAGGAATCTACAAAACTTCCCCATTTCAACCACCACAGAAAACCCAGCCAGGACTTTTATGTGACAGGCATAGTGACTCCTGGCAGGACCCCAATCTGACCATGGAGAAAGATCCAACATACTCAAAACCTGGCCACCACAGGGAGCCCAGCCAAACACCAACATGCCCAGAACAGAGCCCATATTGCAGAACTCCACAGTGACCAGTAGAGTGACCCCAGACACACATGACACCAGCAGAAAAACACCAGCACAGCCCAAATATGAACAGGATAGACCTCAGGCAAATTCCAAATGTGACTGACAGCAGAGACTTCCAGCAGACCCCTAACAGAACCAGCACAGAGTCCCCAGGTAGAAAAACAATCAGACTAGCACAGAGACAATATTCAGGACTCTGACCTGAACAGCACAGAGAGACTCAGAAGATTCCTTAGATGAGTACCTTAGAAACTCCCATAAGGCCCCTGAACTCACCAGCTAAGAGACCCCCAGTGGACATCAAACCGGACCAGAACAGTGATCCTCAGCAAACCCCAATTTGACCAGCACAAACACCAATTCTGACCTCGAATGACATCTCTGAAAGACCCTAACCTGACAAGAACAGAAACTTTCAGTAGACCTCTAACCTTACCTGGAACAAATCACCAGAAGAACCCCAACCTGACCAGAGCATATGCAGAAGTTCTTCTAGATGAACACCAGGAAGATCATGCTAGAGCTACAACCTGACCAGGATAGTCAGCACAGTCAGACACTTATTGTTACTGGGTACTGGGGAATCCAGAAGACTTGTGGCATGACCAGAACTTACACCCCTGGCAGGCCCATAACCAGACCAGCACAAGATGCAAGTTGGACTCTCAACATTACCGGGCATATAAATTCCAGTATGACCGCTAACCTGACCAGCTCAGAGACCTAAGGCAGACCCCCCAACATGAAAAGCAGACACCCCAAGCAGACCTCAAAACTGACCAGCACAAAGACCCTAGGTAATCTCCAACTTCACCAGCACAGAGACCTATGAAATTCCCAAACTGACTGGGTACAAAACCCTGAATGAACAGCCAAACTGACCAGCACAGAAAACCCATGAAGACCTCACACTGACCAGCACAGACGCCCTAGGCAGATATCCAAACTCATGAAAACAGAGGCCCTAGGAAAACCTTCAACCTGACATGCACAAAGTCCATCAGAAGACCCAAAACTGGGCCAGAACAGAGAAACCGAGCAGAACTTCAAATTAATCAACACAGAAACTCCTCGAAGACCTCGACCTGACCAGTACAAAAACCCAGAGTAGAAACCAAACCTACTCAGCAAAGAGAATCCTGACTGATGCTGACCTGACCAGAAGAGAGAATTGAAGTTGACCTCAGAGTTGATTAACACAGACACCTCATGAAGAAATTCTATATGTCAAGACCAAAGACACATTTAGATATTGAAGCTAAGTACAAAAGAGACCCCAGGAAAACACCCAATCTGTCAAATACAGTACCCAACAGTACATTAACCTGAGCAGCTAAGAGAATCAAGCAAACCTTCAAGCAGACCAGCACAGACACGACAAGCAGAAACCCGAGATGACCAAACAAAATGATATCCATCACAAACAGCACAGAGTACCTTGAAAGAACCCCCAAATGACCAGAATAGAGAATTCATGGAAACCTCACATTGACCATCACAGAGAGCCCCAGCAAACCCCAATCTGACTAGAAAACAACCCAAATTGCACACATCCAAGGTGACTGGGGGGTACACTCGACACCCGCAGAGAAACACAAGCGGACCTCAAACCTGACCAGGACAGACCCCAGGGAGATTTCAATTGTGACTGGAAAGAGAGATCCCCAGCACAATCCCAACCTGCCCAGCACAGAAACCCCTGATGGGTCCCAACCTGACTGTGACAAAGAGGACACACTGAGCTCATACTTGACCAACTCAGAGACCATAGGCAGAAACTCAATGTGACAAGCACAGGAACCCCTGAAGACCTGGAACCTGACCAGGAAAGAGACTCCCAGCATACAACTGACCTGACAAGCACAATAAACAGCAGTGCATTGATCTCATGAGTAGTGCTGCCTCAGAAAATCTCCAAACACACAAGCACAGATACCCCAATCAAACAGCTCACCCGGCCATGCAAAAAGATCTCTGGCACATCGCAATCCTAACAAGCACAGAGAAAGCTAATAGAAGCCCCAAATGACCAGCATAGAGTCAGACCCCAAACCTGAGCACTACAGGGAGGCCCAGCAGACCCCCAACTTGACCAGAACAGAGCATTTAATGCAGACCATCATCATGACTAGAACAGACACCCAGGAACACATGAATCCACAAGTAAGACACAAGCAGATGCTGAACCTGACCAGTGTAGGGAGCACGTGAGCCAGAAGCCAGGTCCTTTGAAAAAATGGGTTTTAGCAAGTCTACCTGTGTGCTTGGAATCCACAGTTCAAGGGTTTTGCAAGGCAGCTCAGAGCTGGGTGCACAAGGACAATACTCGGGATGTGGTTTCTGGCTTGGGTGGAAAAATATGACATTGGGAGCAAGGTTGTTTGGCCCCTGGAAATGATTCAAGACATAACTTATGACCTGCCTGCCTTGAAGAGAATAATAATAATATAATCAGTAATACCTTAGCTGCTTGTACCAAAATATTGATTAAATGCAGTTATCCATAACTATATGTCCTAGTTAAGATGTACTTTCCAGTCTCACTTTACTGATTTACCCCTATGATCTCACTTATTTTGCCCACCCTATAAAATAAACTTGGAAGAAGGCAAGATGGCGACTGGAGAAGAGGTCCCTAAAGCCTCTCCCAGAAAACATAATTGAATGGCTGTCCAGGAGCTAAAAAAGAGGACCCTGAGTGACAAAACGGCTGTGGAGAAATCCACAAATCGCAAGTAAACACCTGAAGATTGGCGAGAAGGGGGCGAGTTGGGGAGAGGGAAGGGAGCACAGACAGACTACAACAGAAGACAATCACTGTGGACTATCTGGAGAGTCACAGTTTGGGGAAGCTGGGATTTGGAGGTGCATGCTGGATACAGAGTTTAGGAGCCAGCCTCTGGAACTTTTGAGTGGTAGAAGGGCTGAGCTAGGACTCTGAAGTGTAAAGATAACACCCCAGCTCTAAGCCCCCTGGAGACCTACACAGGACTGCAGTTCCTGTTCCCAGCCCTCTGCAAACGGCGACCCTGCTGTCTGAGACTAGGCCCACAGATTTGGACTTATGCAGCATGCACTTCCTCATGCACCCCAATGTTCTGAAAGCAGTGTGAGCCCATAGATAGCCAGATGCTGAATCAGGGCTAGGAAGAAAAACTGATTTGATAACATTCACCCGAGCCAGCAAAATCAAGCCTCAGAACAGCTTTCCCATCAAAGGGCAGAAGGCAGAGCTGCCCTTGGAGGGCCTTTTGTTGCCCTCTCCCCAGGATATATGCGCATAGCCACCAAAAACAGTAGGAGATAAGAAACAAGAAACAAACAGCCCCCTCTACCCCAAAACTTGACCCCCAGTGCCACCTAGTTTCTGCCCTACAGTAAGACACCACAAAAGCAATAATCTGGGTTCTGAACATAAAGCTCTCATGTCAAAGAGGAAGAACCCAGTGGACAGGATGAATACCTTAAAAACTAAAACTCTTCAGAAAGAACATGAAATTTACCCAGAAGACAGATTGTTAGAACTGGAAAGGTCGGATTTAAGTGACAGAGCATTTAAAGCAGACACTCTAAAGGTTGTGAGAGAAATGAAAAACAACTGGCAGAACACCATAGCTGAGATAAATAATACAAAAAAGAATATAAACGGCATAAAAAAGGAACTCTGTGAACAAAAAGAACAATTTAACAAAAATTCAAAACATAAGAAAGATTGAGATGGAAATACGAGAAATAAATGATGCGATAAAAGAAGTGAGAAATGAAATAACTGCCATAGGAAACATGACCAACAAGATGGAGGAAAGAATTGGTGACAATGAAGATCAGAACATGGAAACAGCTCAGAAAGAGGAAGAGAGGGAATATAGAACCAAAATGATTTTAAGAACTCTGCAACAACTATCTGACTCCATGAGAAAAAAAAAAAACATCAGGATAATAGGAATAGAAGAGGGGTACAGAGCAATCTTCAGAGAGCATACTCAAACAAATCGTAGATGAGAACTTTCCAACCTATGGAAAGATCTGGAACCCCAAGTTCAAGAAGAAAACAGGTCCCCCAAATACCTGGACCCCAACAGATCTTCCTCAAGACACATAGTAATAAAGATGTCCAAAACTAAAGACAAAGAGACAATTCTCAAGGCAGGCAGGGAAAAAAGAACTATAAACTTTAGAGGAAAACCCATCCGGCTGGTATCAGATATCTCAGCAGAAACTCTGCAAGCCAGGAGAAAGTGGAATCCAATATTCAAAAATTTAAAGGAGAAGAACTTACAGCCAAGAATAAATTATCCAGCAAAATTTTCTTTCAGATATGAAGGTGGAATAAAGACCTTCTCAGACAAACAGAAGCTGAGGGAATTTGTCAGCACGAGGCCAGCACTCCAAGAAATACTGAAGGAGGCTCTTCAGCGTGAAATAAAACATCAGGAAAAATGGAACAAAGTTGGGGCAACAAGAAAGAAACAAGAACAAACAAACAAACAAACAAACCAAAACAAACAAAGAAATAAGTTATGGCCACAGGAAATACTCACATATCAATCATCACTCTAAATGTTAATGAACTGAAGTCACCAATAAAAAGACACAAAGTAGCAGACTGGATTAAAAAGCAAAATGCATCCAAATGTTGTCTCCAAGAAACACACCTCAGCTGTAAGGACAAAAAAGATTCACAGAGAAAGGATGGGATACAATACTCCAAGCAGAGAAAAGCAGGGTGGGCATACTGATATCTGATTAAATAAACTTCATGTTAAAAAAGATAGAAAAGACAAAGATGGTCAATACATAATGATAAAAGGCACAATAAAACAACAAGAAGAGTTGACACTAATCAACATAATTGCTTCCAACCAGGATGCACCAAAATACACAAAGAAACTACTAACAGACTTGAAACGAGATACTGATGAATACACAATCGTGTGGGGGACTTAAACATCCCGCTAACAGCCATGGACACATTATCCAAAGAGAAAATAAATAAGGAAATAACAGGTGTAAATGACACATTACAGCAACTGGACATAATTGACATTTACAGTACAATTTATCCAGGAAAAGACACTACACCTTCTTTTCTAGTTCGCATGGAACATTCTCAAGAATAGACCACAGGCTGGGATACAAAAGTAGCCTCAGCAAATGCAATAAGATTGAAATCATACCAAGAATATTCTCAGACCACAAAGCTTTGAAATTGGAGATCAAGTGTAAAAGGCAAGGAGAAAAAAACACATATACACGGAGATAAAACAACACCTTATTAAAAAAGGACTGGATAAAAGAATAAATAAAAGATGAGAATAAAAAATATATAGAACGTAATTATAATGAAAATACAAAGTACCAGAATTATTGGGATACAGCAAAAGCGGTAATAAGAGGGAAATTTATATCATTAGAGGCCTATCTTAAGAAACAAGAAAAATCACAAGCAAACATCTTAGCATCCCATCTTAAAGAACTAGAAAAAGAAGCGCAGACAAAACCCAAAGTCAGCAGAAAGAAAAAAATATTAAAAATTAAAGCAGAGCTAAACCAATTAGAGAACAGAAGGATAATAGAAAAAATTAATATAACGAAGAGTTGGTTCTTTGAGAAAGTCAACAAAATTGACAAACCCCTGGCGAGACTAATCAAAGGACGAAAGGAAAGGACACAAATATCCAAAATTAGAAATGAAAGGGGAGAAATTACCACTGATACCACAGAAATACAAAGGATTATAAGAAAATATTATGAAGGACTTTATGCCACAAAATTTAACAACCTAGAAGAAATGGACA